>PVHP010053539.1:0-10458 GCA_004024765.1 Zapus hudsonius
ACACACACACACACACACACACACACACACACACACACACACACACACACCAGCAAACAGGCAGGGAAGCAAGAGAAAGATTCCCTTCCCCTGAAGTTGCCTTATATCCTACCCCCTACTGAGAGGGCACCCATTCTGGAGGAAGGGCTACCTCTGGAGGAGGGACCTCCTCCTTTAGTTAATACTTCCTATAAGCAACCTCAGAGACCCATGAATTACTATGAATTACTAAACAGATCAAGTTGACAACAAAACTTAACCATCATACAAACACTTCTTGGAAAGATTTATAGATTAAGTTTGTACCTTTCCTAGAGGAAAGAAACACTGGCCCTTACCTAAAATTCCTGGCAAAGCTATAAAACCCAGTCTTTGTCCATAGTAACCTGCTGGCATGGTCTTAAAAAAAAAAAAAAAAAACATATCTGAGTCTCAGGTGGTCTCAAACTCCTCTTGACTCTCTGAGCAAGAGCTCTGCCTCCTTCTCTCATGGGGTTTCTCAAACCCCCCTTTACCTCCCTGGACAAGAGTTCTACCTTGCTTCTTTCGGTTATGTTCTAGCCTTAAGCCCCTATTCTCTTCCCCCTCATCAAACTTTAAGTTATAACAAAATCTTTCTGAACCTTATCCTCTGGTCCATGATATTCTTTTTACTAACTCACGGGACAAAGATCTGGGAACACTCCAAATTATCAGTGTGCTGACATACATGTGAGTCAAAATTTCTATATCATCTTCTCTTCCCTTCCCTTCCCTTCACTCCCCCCCCTCTCTTTCTCTGACACACATACATACACACACACACACACACACACACACACACATTCACACACTCACACATCTGAATGGCAAATAGCTGAAATCTACAGGAGATAATAACGAAGAAGAAAAAAAAAACAATCATTCCAAATAATCCACCAATTACCTGTCTTAATAAAAAAAATAAATCTTAGTTGATGACTTAGGTGTATAGCTTTTTGCCAGAAATAATAGCATGGATCTTTGTTTTTCTTTTAAAAGTAATGTGAAGGATATTTAAAAAGTAAACTTGAACTAACTCCCTGTAAAGGAAAGCGTATTTTCTAGAATAATTTATTTGAAGATATCTTTAAATAAACGATAATTTAGAAATCTAAAGTAGTGTAATTTGGCAGATATTCTGAGAACAAAAAGAACTGAATATCAAGATTAACATGCAGACAAATAATAGATGAAATAGAGATCAATTTATATCTGAAAAAAGTGCCCTACAAATTACAAACTCCAAATAATTACATTTGAGTTTATATTATAGTTGAGAATATAAACCCAAGGTTGAATTGAAAGGGTGTAGTTTGTAATGAAACTCATGGTTTGCTTCAAGAACAGATTTGTCTGCATTTAATTATTTAGCCAAAAATTCTGCATTCTGACGAGCTTGTAACAATGCGCTATCCCTACCCCATTATTACTTGAACTAACCATTATATTGGAACCATTTCCTACTGCTAAAGAACATGCCTTTTAGAATTCTTATATGCAAAAAATATTGTTTAAAAAATAGTTAATTCTTCACCATTCCTGCTCCAGCTACATTCATTGTCAATCTGGAGGATTCATGTGGTGACATTCTATGTTCCAATTTCATTCTTAGTCACAAAAGCAAGCCTTCTGAATCCTGTCACCATTTAATGATAGACAGTTGATTTTGAACTCATTTGACCTTTTTCCCTACTCTCCTGTATGATTAGTGGGCCCCTTCCTGTTCTCTTCCAATAAAAGGTACAGCGGATTAGCCATTCCGAATTCAGGATTTCTAAGTACTTACAGCATAACAACAGACCACTGCTGGCATTTACTGCAGACATTAAAATTCTAATGACTCATTCCCCTGTCACAGATGAGGAAAAGGATTGAAATAGACATAACATGAATCTTTCTTCTGAAACTAATTATAACAGGAATTTGAGATGGTAAAGACTTCATCCATTCATGTAAATCAGTGTTTCCTTTAACTTGATTGGAGGTGCCCTTGGGATTTACTAAAATTAAGGCTTTCTTGGTATGAAATCAGCTAGGTTTAGGGCTTAGTATTAAAGGGGATCATTTAAAGGTGGTGAAACAGAGGATAATGTGAAAGAAGAAAAAGAGGTAAAAAACAAATTTATTTCTCACCTTTCTGACAGGCAGAATTCAAGAAAAAAATTGATTAAAATAATAGGCTCTAGGGGAAAAAGAGTTGGAATTATTGAGTAATATCATAATTATTGAATTATAACATAATTCCACTTTGTCTTCTGCCACCGTCATATAATTTTAGCCATTTGAATTGTTTTTAACCTATACTGTAAGTGATGAGTCAAAAAATAATCTTTTATCACAGGGAACCACTCTGCAAGGTGCTGGTGAGATCACAGTAACTAACTAAGATGAAATTTCCTGTTTTCTTAGAAAATCACACCAAGAATTAATGTATTTCCTCTGTAATAAATAGGTACTGCAAGGAAGACAGTGATTATAAGAATTTGCAATGGGAGCATTTACCTAGCCAATTTCTGTCTACTATCCCCTGTACATGCATATGATCAGTTAGATTTCTAAAAAGTAGGCTCTGGAGATGGCTTAGCAGTTACCTATGTTTGCCAGCAAAGCCTATTGGCCTGAGATCAATTCCCCATTACACATGTAAAGCCAGATGCCCGAAGTGGTATGTGTCTGGAGTTTATTTCCAGTAGTGATAGGTCCTGGTATGTCCATTTCCTCTCTCTCTCGTCCCCTCACCCTCTTCTTGTGAATAAATACAAAAATATATAATGAAAAAAAGAGATTTCTATAAAGTAACCCATTAGTGCATTGAGGAAATTAAGCTGATGAGTAGAACGACAAGAGGTAGGTGGAGGCACTTTAGAATAGATGACCCTGTCATCTGAAATGTTTGCAAGTCTGAAAGCATTAGAACTTAGTTCTGACCTGTGTTAATTGACTATCTATTACTGTAACAAAATTCCTGAAATTAACTTAGAAAAAACAAAAGGTCTTTTCTAGATTGTACTTTCAGAGATTTGGGTCCCATCCCTTTAGAGCACAAGTCCATACATTAGACAATGCATAGACAAACCATTTGGCTCATGATAAAGTCACAAAAGGGTGGGACATGAAGGGACAGAGGTTGCCATAGCTCTTTCAAGCGCATGCTTCCTTCCACTGACTGGGAAATGTCTACCTGAAGTTCGAACTTCCAGTCACAGCACAGTGGCTTTCAGGGCTGTTGGGATCTTCAGCCGTAGGACAGCAGAACATTAGTACAGCTGGAGTAGAGGCTGGAGCCAGGGATGTCCCTTTACTTAGACTGGCTGTAGGCACATAGCCATTGTCAAGGACATGACTGTCATTACATGAGTGATGAGCTGACCCAAGGTTAAAAAAAGAAGTTTGCAAAAACTTTATTAAACAGCAGTGTTTTAAACACTTGCTATAATTCCTCTTTTCTCTGCAGGTGCATCTTTGATGACCTCCTCATGGGTTCATTGCCTCACCCTTGAGTTGGGACTTAGCTCAATAATGTTTATTGGATCAAGATTATATGGATAGCAGTGACGGTATGCCAGGTTCCTGCCTGGTGCTTTGGGAGATGACAAAGAGGAAGGATAGCCTCAGGAAACCTCACCCACAGAAGATAAAGGTGCTGTTAGAGCATTCTCCAACCTGCCTAACCCTTCACCTCACAGCCTGGGCCCAGTCATCACTGACTACAAATTATCACCCCTGACTCCAAGCAAGATTGACCAAGTCCTCAATGACAAGAATCAATAAGTGTTGTTTCAATCTACTGAGCTTTGAGGTGGTCTGGTAGGGGGTACTGCTGACATTTCTCAGAGCACACTAAGGGACCCTCCATTGGATTGTTCCCTAAGTCATGATTAGGAAATGCTAGATTAGGTTAATATTCTTGAATCAGAAAAAAAAAATGTTTTTCTCTAAGTCTATCTTATTTCAACTTGCCTCTATTTTTTTTTCTGGGCAGCAAATGAACATTTTAATCCATGCCAGATGGGATAGGATGTTGATTGGGACATTTCCTATCAACTTGATCATTTTGGCTAAATCCCGAAAGCAATAGATAGTACGTGATCTATTAACTTTCACACTCAAAAGAGCTGCAAACATATAATGACAAATTACTAACATTGCTATTTAAAAATGACTGCACTGGAGCTGGGGAGATGTCTGTGATTAATGGGGATTGCTTGCAAAGCCTGCTGGCTTAGGTTCGAGTCCCCAGCACCTGTATAAAGCTGATTAAAAAGTGGTTCATACATCTGCGAGAGTTTTTGAATCCTTGTTTATTGGGGATATTGGCCTGTAGCTTCATCTCTTTGTTTGTGCTTCCTTGACCTAGTTTTGTAATGCAATGAGATCGACCTCATAAATGAATTTGCAAGAATTCTATTATTTGGAATAGGAATAGGTTTTTGTTGTTGTTGTTGTTGTCTGTTTGTTTGTTATTTCTTTGTTTGATATTTGTTTTGGGTTTTTTGAGGTAGGGTCTTTCTGTAACCAGTTTGACCTGGAACTCACTATGTCTTCTCAGGGTGGCCTTGAACTCAAGGTGATCCTCCTAACTTTGCCTTCTTAGTGCTGGGACCAAAAGTGTGCATCACCATGCCAGGCTGGTATAGTTTTATAAGGATTGTTCTTAACTTTCTTTTAAATATATAGCTAAGCGTTTATATATTTTGTTTAACTTCTTTAAACTCAGTACTTAATTTTTTCAATTGTTCTATTGTTTACCATCTCCTAAATCATTTGTTTCTGCTTCATTATGTCCTTCCTACTTTGGACTTGATCTCTTCTTTTCTCAGTACTTCAAATATACTGAAAGGATTTTTGTTGTTGCTGTTGTTGATCTTTTTTTTCAAAGGATGGTCTCACTCTAGCCCAGGCTGGACTCTAACTCAAGGTGATCTTTCTACCTCTGCCTCCTCCTGAGTGCTGATATTAATGGCAGGTGACACAATCCCCAGCCTTTTTTTTTTTTTTTACAAAAATAGATATTTAGTATTTTAATAGGTAGTTAGTGCTAAAGACTTCACTATTACTGTGTTTTTTTGTGATTGATGAGCTTTTTTTAGAGGCTGATTAGCATCATAAGGTATCACGTGACCAGGTGGCTTGGGTTATTTGTTCCCTTCAAAAACAAATCAATACATTGACTCCCTAATTCCTAATGTGCTGTGCTTGGAGATGAGTCTTTGGGAGACCACATGGTTTATATGTGTTTTTCCAGGATGGTGCCTCGATCTGTTGGTGTTTATATCCATAGGAAGTGATGACTAAGGAAGTTTTCTCTTTCTCTCTCTCTCTCTCTCTCTCTCTCTCTCTCTCTCTCTCTCTCTCTCTCTCGTGTGTGTGTGTGTGTGTGTGTGTGTGTGTTCTCTATGTGTGTGTGTTGTGTGCTGTGTTGTGTATGTGTGTGCCTGTGTTCCGTGTGTGTATGTGTGTAATGTGTGTGTGTTGTGTGCTATTCCTGTGTGCGTAAACACATGTGCGTGTGCATGTACATGTATGTTCAAAGGAGAGATCATTTGAGCCCAGTGAGATGAGAGCCACTTGATGTTGACCTCAGATTCCACAATTGTGAGAAATTAACTTCGGTGGGTTTAACCTCAATTCTAAGGAGTGTTTTAGTGATGGCTGGCCTGAGTTAAACCTCATGGTCAAACCAATCAGCTTGTGTTGTGAAGCCTCATTTAAATCTGTGGACACTAAAGCTGACCGACCTCGGGCTGGTTATGATAGCTGGTGGGTGATCAGCATCATGGACGCAAGGGGAGCGACTTTTCCTGAGAATAACAGAAAAGTCACATTTGAAACCCTCCAGACTCTGCCCAGTTTCCTCTTTCTTGGCTGACATGTATAGATGTCTTTTCTTTGTAGGAATTCATCACTTAACCAGTGGCTTTCCAAGCATTCTATTAGTTCTTCCAGAAAATTATCAAAAATGAGAGCAGTTCTGGTAATAATCTGGGTGTGAATTAGCTGTGGGAATTCTTAGAGGACAGCTGACTGGTGCTGAGAAGCAACTGGAGAAAGACAGACTCCAGTGGAGGGAAGTAGACATGTAAGGAGAGCGGGATAGAAAGGACTAAGTGGGGACCTGGGAGGGGGTGGAGCAGAGGAGGAAGTGGGAGGAAGGCTAATCAAAATTAAAGATGTTATGAGCAAGCCATATGGAAAACTACTTTTTAACTAAATGCAGTAGGATTTCAGTGTCAGGAGTGAGATTCCTCCCAGTGAGTTGTTGGTCAGGGTGGCCCATGAGACCTCTAAAACAATACAGGTTATTGTCAAGGCTCTTGATTGACCACCATAAATAGGTAGTAAGATGCTATTGCTGAAGATTCCACACGCCTGGGTTGCAGATCACTGAGAAATCAAGCTGGAGCTGAACTGGAAATTCTCCTCCCTGTTCACTAAACTGCCAGAGTGTTAGAAAGCGCTATGCAGTCTGCTTGGGGGGAAAAGTCATGAAGAGGTTTAAACTGCAGTGTGCTCCGAGAGTTTCACAGTCAACCAGTCAGGCAAAATGTGCCAACTGGCTCAAAGGTGGTATGTCTGTTATAGGGGAAGCCAATGCTTTCTAATTGGATGTAAGGCCCACTCCATGAGGAGGAATTGATGTTTTGTACTGAAAAACAACCCCAAATCCTATGGCTGGGGTGATCATAAGTCTTGGACAAAGGGGAGAAGCTACTATTGTTGTTTGGCTACATGGATTTATTATGCCCACCATATAAATTGCCTTCTAAGTATTTATGTTTATGCACATATGTTAATGCTATTCTGACTTTTGGCTAGAGAAGCTTCTCTTTTTATTAGGGAGAGAGAGACCATTTCCAAGGCATGAAACTCATCAGTGTTGAGAAAAAGCGACTGTGGAGTGTTCAGCACTAAGACATCTGTCAAAACATCCAAACCTCAGGATCATTGTGAAAGAAGTGAATGGAAGAAGATAAGAGCCAAAGGATGGGGAGGAGTGCTGTGGAGTACTGTCATCCAGACACAAAGTGGCCATTGCATTCATGACCTCTCAGTGGCTGTGGTTAATTATAGGAGCAAGAGGGGAAAAAAGATAACATTAGGATAGAAGAAAAACAAATTGGAAAAAAAAGAAGGTGTTCAGTGGAAGCAATGCCAGAGGGGGAACAAAAGAGGGTGGTGGGAGAGAGTAAAGATCAGGGTACATTGTGTATATGTATGGGAGTTATCAATAAAATGTTTAATGAAATGGCATTTAATTCACATTGTTGTGGAGACTTGTAACAGTGGATTGAGCACCGGAAGCTTCACTCACTGGACTTTGCCCAGAGTTCGTATCTCAGCGCACCAAAGAATTGGACAAGCTTAGATAGCATTTTTACATCACACACATTTATTGGATATCAGAGTAAATTCAGAGGATTTGAGAGTGGGATTATGGAAAGGAGCCCATCTCCATGTGATCTGAGAGGTTTACAAAAATCACCAAAACATGAAGAAATTACACATCCACTTAACCCATATTAAAGAAGCTTCCCCCCTTCTCTCTCTCCCATATCCTGCCAGGAACAAGATTAGAGAGAAGGGAGTTGGGGGAATCTACTCACCACCTGAACCCTAGTGTCTCTAGCCCAGCCCCCAGCAGCCTGGAATGAAAGAGCTTGTCTTGCACTTGTACTTGGGAGTTTAAAACTTGCACTGGAAGTCCCAACCAGGGACAAGTTTTGCCAAGGTAGCACGAGGTCACCCTGTCTACCTATTGGGGAGGGTCTTCCTCTTAATATCTCACAACATCAAGTCACATTTCTAAATGATAGGGGAAATTAACACATTAGTGATGTGCATTTTGCAGAGTTAGAAATTAAATCAAGAGAGAAAATTTAAAAAATTATAGTGATGCCTGCCATTTTGGAAAAGTTTAGAAAATAAGGATCTAAGTGTGAGGACACATGCCTGTAATCTGATCATCCGGGGTGCTGAGGCAGGAGAATTGCTGCAAATTTCAGGCCAGCCTGAGCTATGTGGTGAGTACTAGCCTAGCCATAGCTACGTAGCCAGGCCCTATCTAAAAGGAAAAGAAAAGAAAACGAAAAGAGAAGAGAAGAGAAGAGAAGAGAAGAGAAGAGAAGAGAAGAGAAGAGAAGAGAAGAGAAGAGAAGAGAAGAGAAGGGAGCGAAGGGGAGGGGAGGAGAGGAAAGGAAAGGAGGAAATGGAAAAGGAAGAGAGGAAGGGAGGAAGGAAAGGAGAAAGAAAAGAAAGAAGGAACAGAAGGAGGAAAGAAAATTTTAGGCTTAATACATCATGATGAAAACATTAAAATCTCCAGTAAGCACTTCATCCAGCTAGGCTAAGGACAAGAGGAACACATTCATTAATACTCCAGTGGAACCATTGGTGCCTTCCAGATCACGTGGAAGAACACTGGTGTTTTTCTACTGTTCACTTTTCCTGATATAGCTGGGGTCCCAGGTCCCACCCATGCCTGTTTCATTTCTCTAAGGAGGCATTTATTATTTTCCATTATTATTTTATTATTTGCTATACTTAGTTTTAAACTGGGCTTTCATGACATTGCCCAGGCTGGCCTTGATTCCTGTGCTCAAGCAATCCTCCTGCCTCAGTCTTCTGAGTAGCTGGGACTACAGACATTGGCCATCTGGCTTAGTATTCCTCTTTTTTAAATTGATAAGCTTTCTCCTCAGGCTCCACGCAGTGCCCAAATGGTGGTGGCAGCTACAGCTTCATGTATATCTTCTCTGGCTGCAGTCCATGTGAAACGCTATTTACCAGTGGACTCCAGAGAGCTCTTAGGAGCAGAATGTATCCTCTCTGGACATGTGCTCATCTATAAAGTACTGCTTGGCTTGAGCCCAGATTCCACGCTTCACTGCTAGGGTGTGGAATACAGTGACTAAATGTCATTTAGCACTGATTGTGACAAAATGGAAAAGCACTTAATGAAGAGCCAAAGCAAAAACAAATGCCCATCACCATATCCCGATAGGCTGTTGGTGTTTCAATGTGAATCACCTGTTTTCAAATTTTGCCCCTAAAATATCACAACTCCCTTTATGGATTTGTTCCAGGAAGAAATTACGTCTATAAAATATTTGTCTGTCAAATGTCTCAATCATTTTATCATTTCACCCAAAGCAAATGTGTGTGTGTGTGTGTGTGTGTGTGTGTGTGTGTGTGTGTGTGTGTGTGTGTGTAAGGTTTTTCTCATGGACAAAAGTGTATGTTTTATGAATTCTTTCATTTGTTTTGTATCTGAAAAAAATCTTTTCAGCTGGAAGCACTTGCCTGTTACCAAGCCCTAAAGCTCAATGACCTTCGTTTGATTCCCCAAGTACCCATGTCGAGCCAGATGCACAAAATGGTGAACGAATTTGGAATTTGTTTGCAGTGGTAGGAGACCCTAGAGTGCCCATACTCACTCTTTCTCTCTATCTCAAATAAATAAAATAAAGTTTTTAAAATCCTTTTTAAAAAAACATTTTATTTATTCATTTTCAAGCACGAGAGAGAGAGAGAGAGAGAGAGAGAGAGAGAGAGAGAACGCACCAGGATCACCACCTTGGGGTCTGGCTTATGTGGGCCTGGCTTATGTGGGCCCTCGAGAATTGAACCCAGGGCCTTAGGCACTGGAGGCAAGTGCCTTAACCACTCAGCCATATCTCCAGCCCTAAAATCCTTTTTATGATACAATTGAAATATTCACTTTTCCTTTTTCTCATTTTCGGTTATTTTTGGATGTCTATTTTCTACCTGTACATAGTCCTCAAAGCAAAACATACAAAGACTCCTTCATATATGTCTGAATTTGACCTGCCTGGTTTTGTTTTCTATTTGAAAATGCAGGTAATGATTAAACTGTTCAAAGCATTGAGTAAGAATTTAAAGAATTTTATCGTACTGTAGAAACCAAAGTTTTGTGCTTCTCTGACATCATTTGCAAAGTTGAGCCACGAACATGGCATTGCAATCTTAGGCCTCACCAACCCCCTTATTAGCTTAGGACGCATTTCTAATAACAATGCAGAGAGGCTGCTCTGCTTGTGTTTGGTATGTTTTGAAAGGCTAAGCAAGGTCTTTCCTCCAAGTGGAGAGGAAACAGTCCATTGGATAAAGACTGCCTCTCATCTCCTAGCTATAAAACCTTCTCTACTTTTTTCTTGTTGAGACATACCACTCAGCACCTTCCAGCAATCCTACAGCCCTGGAAATAGAAGAAAATAGATACTGAATAGAAAATACTCCCTCATCGTCTCAAGTCCTCATTGTACCTGACTCGACTAAAATAGCAGAAAGAAGGTGACATAAGGCTCTCAACTGAAGCCCTTCCAGGGTCTTTCAGGGGTTTCCTCTGCTTTCTCCATACTATCATTTTTATCTGCTTCTTTTCTTGTCTGTTTGTTTTTAGAGGTAGAGTCTCACTCT
>PVHP010053540.1:0-10736 GCA_004024765.1 Zapus hudsonius
CTTTCCTCTAGCAGCTTTGAGTATTTTCTCTTTGCTTTCTATGTCAGGCATCTTGATTAAAATGTGTCTTGGAGAATTTCTCTTCATGTCAAGTCTGTTTGGGGTCCTCTGGGCCCCTTGAAAGTTGAGTGGACTTTCTCTTGTTAGATAGGGAAAGTTTTCTTGAATAATTCTGTTGAAGATATTTCCTATGCCCTTATCCTGGGCTTCTCCCTCTGGGATCCTCATGATTCTAATATTGGTCCTCTTTATTGTATCCCATACATCCTTCAAATTGTGCTCACTTGATTTCTTGAATTTATTGAAACCTATGACTTCCTTATTTATTCCTTCTGATTTGTCTTCTACTTCTGAAAGTCTGTCCTCCAGAATATCAACTCTGGGACTGAATGATTCATGGGTGGTTTTTAATATTTCCTTTTCATTATTGGTTTCTGCTATAATTTCATTTATAGTCTCCAATTCTTTGGTGAGATCCAATTTCCAATCTATTTTTGTTTTTGCTTGGGATTCCTGATAATCATTTTTTAGTTTTCTTAAGTCCTCATCAAATTTAATCAATTGATTGTACAGCTCTTCTCTTAGTTGATGAATCTTTAATTCCCTTAATGTATTTCTGAATTCGTTCATATTTCTCTCCATCAAATTCAGTCTGGAGTCTATGCTTGAGTAAGAATGCTTCATCTCATTCATGTCTTTTCTCATAATTTCCATATCTGCCCTTAACTGCATCATATTTGCATTGCAGTTGTGGTCAGGAGTCATATTATTCTCTCTCTGCAATTGTGTATGAGCTACCTCCACTTCCTTGCCACTTTCGTGTTCCATAATGGGACTAGGTGCCCTGGTTTGGGAAGCTATGTTTTTCCTTTGGTTTCTCCCCATGCCCAAATAGGGAAGTGGGACTCAGTACCCTGAGGAGTGCTATTCAGCCTGCTTTACTTCCTGGCAGTAGCGCTTGATCCCTGGTACTCACGGAGAGTGCCTGTGCCCTCCTGGGATGTACCCGTCTGATGAACCGGCCTCTGCCAAGGTCCCCAGGTATCTGCCTGCTGACTGGCCCTGGAACCAAGCTAGGGCTCGCGTCTGCCTATGTATGTGTGGGGAAGGGGAGTTGTGGAGAGTGTTACACCTGAGGACCGGGTGCTCCCGTGGGGGAAGCCACTCAATTGGCACCAAGGACCGGTAACCCACTGCGAGGGGACAAAGGCGGGAGCCCGGGGTGCACAGGGCCCAGCTCCGTGCTCCCTTGCAGAGCTGAGAGCAGCTGGGGAACCCTGCAGTGGTTCTGAAGCTGAGGAGAGGCTGGGCAGGCCCTTACACAGGCCCGGCCGTGACCCAGGGCCTGGATCCCAATCAGGCAATGAAACCTCCATGGAGAGACAGCTCCTCCCCTCTCAGACGGCATCCTTCCGAATCAGCCTCCACCAAGATTCCCAGGTATCTGCCTCAGGTCTGCCCCCAGGACCTATCTAGGTTATCCCACCCAAGGCTTATCACTGCCCGACCGCCCGCGGAGGGCAGTGATCATATAAATACACACACACACCCCTTGTGGGTTGATGAATGTGTGCCTTTTTATTGCAGGGAACGAGACAGAATATATAGAGCTTCCTGGCCAATCAGAGGGCTAATGGTAAGAACCTGTGCATAACGGCTAATCGAGATCACCTCCTGAAACTCATTAAGCTAAGCCCCTCTTGGCAGGCTGTCACGTGCCGCCCAAGACTAAGCCAGGGTGTGCCTCCAAGGCCCCCAAAGGCTTTCGCCCCTGACATATCCCCCTTTTCTTTTATTTAAAATGGCTCAGGATCATGTCTGTCTTAGGTTGTCCATGGCAAATTACACACTTACCCATCATTGGAATTCTGACCTCCAAGCATCAGAACCCTGTCTTAGGTTGATATGTAATTCCATGGATCCTACACGTCTCTGACTACCAATCCAGCATTTTAAGCCATACATGGGGGGAGGATCGGTCACCCATAGCTTCCATGGCTTGCTTTAATTAGCTGTTCTTACAGTTGTTGGCATATCTGAGATTGGCAAAGCGTTAATGCACATCAGACCAAGCGTTCTTATCGAAGACGCTATAGTCGGGATAAGCACTTTAGCAATAAGAATTAAACTCACAAGTTAGCAATAAAGATTAAACTCATAAGTCTAATGACAACTTAACATATATGACAGCTGTCTAGACATTTTTGCTGCAAAACATCAATTATACAAAGTCCCACAATAGGAAGAATACAATAGAATGAACACATCACAATGTTATTTATTGTCCAAAAATACCAAGTCTTTCCTGCACAGGAACAATTTGCTGATGAAGAATCATAAGTCCAGTTTTAAATTGTCCATTTAGTTGATCCCAGATGTTCAGAGCTTGGGCAGTCACGGAAAAAACATTCAGAGTCTGTACTGTAGAAACTGAAGTAACAAGAGCAACAGCAGTCGTAGTAGCCACCACAGCTGAAACAGCTATTGCAGCAATGACAGAAGCTATTCCAAAGTCTCTCTTTTTACGAACTGCAATTGATGTATGAGGAGAACCAACGTTCACCGGAACTGAAATCTTAAAGAGTTAGTTCAAGCACACAAAATAAAACAATTGTTTAAATAATATCTTAGATGGAAACTCTGCGATCATCCGCAACAAAGTAGAGTCTCGTCCTGCCAAGTTTTTGAAAAGGAAAACCTGTGACAACCAATGCTGTTAGCTTAATTAAGTTATTTCAACACATTTATCTAATAGTATAGAAACCACAATGACTGAAATTAAACCTTACAAGTCAAATGATGACCACCTGGCAGTATTAGCATAAACAAGTAGAACCATCTCCTTAAAACTCACAATGCTTTTAGATATGCAAACCTCACCCTAGAAAATTAATACCAGTAAGCAACTTTCATCCCAAAAACTCAATTTGTCCTTGACAAAGAAACATAGCTAGTCTTGGTGAGTACACCAAGAGTTCTTGTGCATTTCTTAATCCATAAACAATTTAATCACTGAACCAAAAGCCATAACTGAAGTGATCAGGTCCAGTGTTAGCCTATATGGTTTCACAAGCAAAAAAAATCTGTACTCTGTTTTATAAAAACTTAAGCTAGAGAATCATTTCTCTTATAATTTGCCATGACTAGTCTTTTTGCAAAATTCCCAAAATTAAGAAAGACACTTTCTAGGGGCATTCTCCCCCTTCTTTTTAATTTATAAGCAAGCAGAAAACAGTACTTAACAGATAATGTCTCTAACCATTGAGCAATAGATGAGAAAAGAAGCATTATGTCTTTTTTTGACTCAGTTTACCCATATAATCATGAACTTCAGCAAAGCAAGATATAATTCTCCTTTCCTTTACATTTGTCATAAACCCATTGGCCAGACAGTCTTATGAGGAAGTGTTGGAAAATATGTATCTCTTTCTGGGTTTTGGCAATAGGGAGCGCTCTGTCCTACAGTCCAAAAGCCAGTGGAGCACAAAAGTATATGCTCTTTCTTTTCTTTTTTTTTTTTTAAGTCCATGAGTCCTAGTAATTGCTTTCATAGGAAAATTGACATCCAACACATATTTATCTATACTATATTTTAGAATTTTATACCTTATAGAATTCAGAGAAACCACAGGCATTTCTCATAACACCTCTATAAATATCATTTTTGGAGAACTGACAACCCATAGTATATCTCCTGCTAATAATTTCATGTTGCATATTTTAAAACAGTATATGCAAAACATAATGATCTCTGAGACAAGCTGCATTCACATTTACTTATTTTAGAATGTTACCTTGAAACTTTTGGATACATATGGCAATTTTTCCAATTGGTAGATTTTTCAAAACTTATCGAGATTAACCTGGAAAGACAAATCTGTATCATAGTTAATATTCAAGCATGATCAATAACCCAGAAGGAGGAAATTTTATTAGCTAATTAAGCATTTTGTCATCCTCCTGTCTCCGCTCTTTCTCATGTGTTACAAGGATTTTATAGAAGAAAAAATTTTATGAATTGACCAGAAACCAAATTAATCACAAATTGACCAGAAATCAAATCAATTGCAAATCGACCAGAAATAAAATCTATTGAATTTAGCCTAAAGGGCCTTCCCTTTAAACAAAAGGCTGTACTCCCTGAGGTTAACCCTCCCTGGGGTTTGGCCTTGCTGAAGTTATTCCATTGTCAGCCCAAGGGGCTTGCACCTGGAATTTTGGCAAGGTGAAAGAACCAGCTGAAAGATGTCACTTTTGTATATATAACCCAAACCAAAGATTTTTAACCCATTTCAAATCCATAGACAGAGAAAAAGTCTTATAAATTTTAATTAAGTCTCTCAGACCTCCAAGAGTTGAGAGTCTGACATCAAGTCAACCGAATTCATCCTGCAGGATCTTTCCTTCTCAAACAACTCTTGGGGAAAGGCCTCATGGCCATATCAGATTCTTTAGTCTATAGGCAACAAAGACCAATAACCAAAAAAGAGGCAAAGCTAAAAGTCATAAAGGCAAAAATTAATTTTTTTGAGTTGCTGGTTTTCCTACAAACAAAAGGCTGTATTCTCTGGGGCGAACCCTGAGTGACCACTGTTTTTTCAAGCCCCAGGGTGCTTGCATTTGGAATTTTAACAAGGCGGAAGCCTGCGTTTTAGATTGACTGAAAAATATCACTTTTGCATATATATTTAGAGAAATAGCAGAGGCTTAGCTTGCTTTTACATCTGTATAGACAGAGAGAAAGCCTTATAAATTTCTCAGACCTCCAAGTTTGACCTTCTGACATAAGAATAATGCTCTGAGCATTGGGTTCCTTGACTTTGACAGTTGCCTGGGCTGAATTTGCATCTCAGAGAAAAGAAAAAAAATTAAGGAATTCCAAGTTTCTAGGCTAGTCAGTTCATCCTGGCCTGGCCAGGGCATTCCCGGAGTTCTTTGTTTAATTTGCTCACCTGCCTGGCCTCCTTGGATCTGGCTGGTCACGCAGTCCTTGGGACCAGACTGCTTTGGCACGCTTCTCCATGTGGTGGAAGCGCAACGCCTGGGCCCGGGTGGCCGTGACAATCACCACCACGCACACTCCAACTCGCTCAGGCCTGGCGTGCCATTGCAAACCCGCTGCCTATCCGCTGTTGTTTTTGCCTCCTCCAGAAACCAAGGAATATGCTGCTCTATAGTCTTTAGGAAAACATGAGCAGTCATTTACCTCCAGATTGCATCTCATGGAAAGGAGAGAATCTAAGAATTCCCCGCCAAAGTTCTCTGCCGTCTCGTACTATTCTCGGCCTTGGCGTCTGTGGAACTCTTTGCCTAACCTACCCATCTGTCTCATAGCCTCGGGATGCACGGAGCACGGACCTGCCCCTGTCTTCCCTTCTTTTATGCCATGCAGAAAATAAGTCTACTTTTATATACCACCACTCTTGAATTATTCTTATTAAAACCAAAATTGCTTCCACTTTTACTTGGACTAGAGCAAAGAGTGTCCATTCCCCCCTTCCCCGGGCTGCAGTCCGGGAACGTCTCCATACAGGCCCATCTTTCTTACTCTATCGTGAACCTCAGTCACTTAGTGACTTAATCTACTACGAACCTCAGCCACTCTTAGTGACTTTCTCATCACTTCACTGCGAACCTCAGTCGCTCTCTTGGAATGCCTCACTTCCTCTTGGCCACTTTCAGTGGACCTTCTCATAACCACTTCCAGAGAATTTTTAATTCTCTATTTTCGACACTCTTAGTGCACTTTAATTTCATCACTTCTACCATGATAACCATCACTCTGTTTTATAAAAACTTCTGTCTTGTTGCCCTCTCGGCAAGCTTCACAACCGTCATTTTTACCGCGGACCGTAAAACTTTTCTTACCTAGGTTCTTTTATGGATCCTTCTGTTTTTCGTGTCATTTCCCGGGTTTTCGTCTCCCCGTACTCGGCTCCTGGGTTTTCATCTCCCCGTACGCGTTCCCCGTTTTTCTTGTCCCCGTACATTTTTCGTGTCCTCGTCTCCCCGTACAGTTCCTGGGTTTTTTCGGTCCCTGTATGGGCCACCACCTATCACTGCCTGGCCGCCCACAGAGGACAGTGATCATATAAATACACACACACACCCCTTGTGGGTTGATGAACATGTGCCTTTTTATTGCAGGGAACGAGGCAGAATATATAGAGCTTCCTGGCCAATCAGAGGGCTAATGGTAAGAACCTGTGCATAATGGCCAATCGAGATCACCTCCTGAAACTCATTAAGCTAAGCCCCTCTTGGCAGGCTGTCAGGTGCCGTCCAAGACTAAGCCAGGGTGTCCCTCCAAAGGCCCCCAAAGGCTTTCGCCCCTGACAAAGGCTCGCATCTGCCTGTGTATGTGGGGGTGTCGTGGAGATAAACACATCCGAGGATCGGGTGCTCCCACAAGGGGAAGCGGCTCAATTTGCGGCGCTCGGAACCCGCCGCAAGGGGATAATGGCGGGAGCTATTGGGGGGTGGAGGGTTAGGCCCTCTGCTCCGCAGTGGAGCAAAGAGCTGCTGTTGAACGCCATCTGCTCTGGCCCAGGGGGTAGGTAGGGAGGGAGGGCCCGAACTCAGGTCCAGCCAGTATCCAAAGTTTGGATACCAGCTGAAGAGATCAAACCTTTCCGAAGAGAGTCCTGGCGACGCTGTTACTCATCCACCATCTTGCTCCACCCCCCAAAAAATCTTAAAAGTCATGCAAAAACACAAAAGACCACAGAGAGCCAAAAGCAAACTTAAGCAGAAAGAAGATTGCTGGAGGTATCACAATATCTGACCTTAAATTATACTATAGAGCCACTGTGCCAAAGACAGTATGAAACTGCATAAAAATAGACATGTAATCCAATGGAACTCCAAAAACCAAAGAGTTACTAAGACATTGGGTCTCCATAGGGACCAGGAATGTACTTTTCTAAGAAGCTCCCATGTGAGACTGACTCATATCTCTCTATCACAGCCTCACCTTTCCAGAACATTCCCCCTGGGGATTAATTAAATATGCCATGGGGAAGGTGTGGAATGCTAATCACAAGCTTATCCAGAGACACCACCTCTGGATTCAGGCACACTGCTGCATGGTTTTTGTTTTTTTTTTTAATTTTTGTTGTTTTGGATTTATTTAAGATTTAAACTAAAAATACACTGCCCAGGTTACAGTATTGCTTCCAAATCACTGTGTGGGCTGGAGGAAGCCCAGAGGAAAAAGGGAACTGAGTGTAAATGTCACTTTAGAGAGGACCTAAAGTACATAGAAAATACTCAGGCTGCCTGGGCTACAAAGCCTTCATGACAGAAGTGACTCATTTTTCACCACCTTGTGTTATGAATAATAGAACATGATTGACTTGAATAAATTCATGGTAGTGGATGATAACCCCTTAAAGCAGTGCAATACAGCAAATAGCATGTGTGTCAGGGGCTTCATCTCAGCCAGGCAGTTAGGTAAGCCATCTCCTTAGCATAGATGACAATGAGGGGAAGTTACAATGTGTTTAGACTTTTTATATACTTCATTTATTTTTATGTGTATGTATAGTATATGTGACATTGTATATAAATGTGTGTATGGTGTATACATGTGTATGCCCCATGTGCACATGTGCAGAGGCTGGAGGAGAAAGTTGGGTGTCCACTTTGATTACTCATCCTCATATTTCTTTGAGACAGTGTCTCACTGTACCTGGAGCTGCAGTTTTTGGTCAACTGGCTGATCAGTAAAACTCAGTGACTTTCTAATCTCTGCTCCCCATGGTACTGGGGTTAGAGGTCTGTGCAACCATACCCTCATGTTTACATGGATGTTAAGGATTAAACTCAGGCTCTCAGGCTTGTTAGACAAGTGCTCTTACCCACTGAGCTATCTTCCAGGCCTCATGTCAGGTTTTCATATTTAGGAAGACTGTATGGAGGCTGAGGACATAGCTTAATTGGAAGAATGCTCACCTAGCATGCATGAAGCCCTGAGTTCCATCCTCAGTACTGCATGAAACCAGGGATGGTGATGCATGCCTATAATCCCAGCATTCAGGAGTAGGAGAAAGGATGATCAAGGTCATCCCCAGCTACATAGAAAATTAGAGGCCAACCTGAGCTACATGAGACTCTGTTGCAATTTTTTATAGTAATCTAGGGAAAAATTGGAAAATTGTATGGGTACAAAAATAAGAAAAGCTTAATGAAAAGCTGGGGAGACAGTTTTGTAGGTAAAGTTCATTGCAAACATTAGGACCTGAATTTGATCCTCAGTACTCAGAAATATATCAGGATGGTTACTGTGCAACTATAGTCCCCACACTGAAAGGCAAAGACAGGAGGATCCCTGGAGCTCACTGGCCAGTCAGTCTGGCCTAAACGGTGAACTCTGGGCCAGTTAGAGACCCTGTGTCAATGTAGGTGTATGGTGCTCCTGATTGTGACACCAGGGATTGTCCCTGGCCTCCATGTGTGCATAGAAAGAATAGCTTAATGAGTAAATGACATCTTTACAGGAAAGGCATGGCTATATAAAAAGATGCATACTGTGCCAAATTTTCATCTGATTATTATCAGGGCTACCAAAGAAGAAAAGTTATTTTACAATGATGGGAATAAGTCTGGGGAGAAGCCTCAACAGTTAAAGGCACTTGCTTGCAAAGACTGTGGGCCCAGGTTCAGTTCCCCAGTGCCCATGTAAAGCTAGATGCACAAAATGGTGATTGCCTCTGGAGTTCATTTGCAATGGCAAGAGATGCTGGCATGCCCATTCTCTCTCTGTCTCTCTGTCACTATCTCTGTCCCTCTCTTTCCCTCATAAATAATGTTTACAAAAACAATCATCTGAAGATTCTTAAGTGAGGAAGGAGGTGGGAAAAGAGAAAAGAATCACAAAGGAAACAGGGAAGGAAAAGAAAAGAAAGTGCAGAAAAGGAAAAAGAAGGGTGTCTAATATCAGTTCGACCTTTCTTTAGTTGGATATAGGCCATCTGTGTGGTTTGGGGTCATGGTGTTGTAATTGTGCAATGCCCCCTGCTCGCCTAGTCTAAACAAACACCTGAAGCCTGAGTACCAAATGAAAACAGGATTTAGTAGCTACAGCTTCTGTCCTTTGCAGCAATCCCAGGACATTTTTGTTACCTGAGCTTTCGCTGACATCCCCAGGCAACAGACCCTCCTCCTCTCACACCCACAAGGAGAAGGCACCTGCTCCCAGCTCTTCTTCCTATTTCTTCCCACCCTCCATTCCTGATTGCTATGGAGTGATGTTTAAATAACCTATTTTGTAATCAGTATGCTCCTCCTGACCCATAATTCAGTGGAGATGCAGTTTAGTATTTGGGGTCTCAAAATCATTTATGATTGCATACAAACATGAGTGTGATCTTCTAGGGTGGGAAAAGAAACAGTCAGCAAAGTCCTGGGGAGGCTGCCACAGTAAAACACATGTAGAGGCCATTCCTATGTGCATGCAGAGACAAACACAGCATGAATATGTCTATCGTGTGGACACAAATGTACAGATTCACCCATGGACACAGGTACAAGGGCCTGCACACCCACACAGTAATGTGGTAACAATTAACAGACTGGGTGAACTAGAGTCATTTTCAAGTCCTTCTGCATAACTCTGAGGCATTGAACTTGGACCCCAAGTATTCTACAGCCTCTGATTCTCATCTTGTGGTTCAGTGCTTTGTGAGTCAGGAGACAGTGTTGAATGATTCTCATTGTGTTATTTTATCACAATGATAGGAATTGCCTTCAGCCTTTCCTCAACAGGGAGATGCAAATCAAAACAACTTTGAGATTTCATCTAACCCCAGTCAAAATGTCTATCAACAAGGCAACTAATAACAACATATGCTGGTGAGGGTGTTGGGAGGGAAGAACTCTTATTCACTGTTAGTGGGAGTGTAAACTGGTACACCCACTATGGAAATCAGTGTAGTGGTTTCCCAAAAAAAACTAAAAATTAGGGCTGGGGAAATGGCTAAGCAGTTAAAGACACTTGCTTGCAAAGCCTGCCAGCCTAGATTCAATTCCCCAGCACACACGTAAAGCCAGATGTGAAAAGTGGCATAAGCATCTGGTGGCAAGAGACCCTGGTGTATACAAATAATTAATTAATTAATTAATTAATTTTTTGAGCCAAGAATTGAACTGCTATATAACCAACTATGCCTTGGCATATACCTGAAGGACTCTATCATATCACAGGGAAACTTGTACATCCATATTTATTGCTGCTCTATTCACAATAACTAGAAAATGGAATCAACCTAAATGTCCAGTTGATCACTAGATAATAAGAATGTGGTACATATACACAATGGAGTTTGACCCAGCTATAAAGAAAAGCGAAGTCAAGAAATTTGTAGGAAATGGATGGAATTGGGAAAAAAATTTCTGAGTTAACTCAAGCACAGAAAGACAAAAATCCTGATAAGGGTTGCTAATAATTATTATTTGTAAGCAACGCGTGGGGAGAGAGAGAGAGAGAGCATTTTGGAATCCTCCCTTCCCCCCCCTCCTCCGAGTTCGTGTCCTCCGTTGTACAAAGAATTATACACAGGGACCAGGATAATTCTTAATTACACATTTATTCTGAACTTGATTAATTGGGAAAAGGAAATTGGGATGTAAGGGTCGACCAGCCGCCGCGTGGTCTGTGAGTTTACAGGGAAGTGCATAAAATCACCCAACAAATCATAAACATACAGAAAGGAGCATAAATTCACCAAAAGTTAAGA
>PVHP010053541.1:0-10724 GCA_004024765.1 Zapus hudsonius
CTGGCCAGTTTTCCTCAATCATCACTAACATTGATTTGTTTACTGTTGCTGCAGTGTTCATTCATTCATTGACTCATTTAACAAGTTTTCTAGATACTGTGTGGACAGCCAAGATGAACCCTGTGGGACTTTTGCTTTTGAAGACGTGATCACTTGCCACTAGACCTTCATCCCCTGCCTTGAGCCCTCATCTTCATTCTGAGTCTCATCTGCATTGTGAAGTGATGTGATCTCATTGAATGAGATGACTGTGCTGCTCTTTCTTACTATGCTAACCTCTGGATGCTTACGGGGAAAGAAAAAACAAAACAAAGCAGAAAACCAAAACTATTCTTCATTATTTTGACAACCCCAGGACACATGTTGAAGGAAGCTGGGAAATGATAAAGTAAGTGAATGAATGAAATGATACATTCCTGCAGAATTATACTTGAGTTGGATCTTTGTTTGGCTGATTTGCAACATGAAATAGTCAAACATTCCAAGGGCACAGTACTTTACATCCTTGTCAACACTATCCTTTCCTCAAAACCTTGGTTTGGGAAAATTTAAAACCTGGAAAAAATGCAGGAAAGGAAGTTTGTAATTTGAATGTGAGCCACAGATGCCCTTTCTCATAACGGAGCTGTGTCATCTGTGAATAAAACAGACCCCGGGCCAAGAAGAGTTTCACAGAACTTTCTACCTGTGATACAAAAGGAGATCAATGTTGACTTTTCAAAGTCAAAGGCTCTGTTCAAATGATGCTTTGGCTGATAAATCCTCACCCAGCTTTGATCTGGTTTGGTACTATTGTTTACTCTAATTAATATGCACATCATGTAGTTTGATGGTCTTAAATGATTCTTTATGATATTTTTTCAAGGCATACAGGATTTTTTCACTGCCCTTTTCTCCTCCCTGTTTTTCTTTGGGCTGAGACGCAGAAGCTTTTTGAGTAACACATTCTTCTTTTTTCTCTTTTTAATACAAATCCATCCTGGCAGGCACAGTGCGATGTGAAGACTGGAATAAATCAAAACAGCGTTCTCCTTCCTTCTCTGTGTATAGGAAGTGATACTAACAAGAATCAGATTGTCCTGGACCTATCACAGAGGAAACAACTTCTGGCATAGTAATTCTTTGAACTGGAACCATGAGGGCAAGTCTATTGCATGCAATGCCCTATGCACAGAAAGCAGGTTTTTTTTTTTTTCTTGCTGTTGAAATGAACTGACTTAAATTTGTGGTACTGTTTGAAAGTATGTGAGTATTTTGATTTATTTTGAAAGCTTATATGTTCACAATTCATCTGGTTACGTTAGTAGTTTCAGCTTTGATTTCATGTAATTTGTGTATGTAATGGCTTTAAAAAAGATGCATAGGAAGATGTTTTATAATTTTTTTTATTTTATCAGAAAAAGATAAGCAAGACAACTAGTAATTCAACAGTACAGAAACGCAACAATGCAAACCTCTATTGTTGAACTAACAGAGTCCTTTACTATGTACCCACAGGATTTGAAGTCAGAAAGCTGGAGCCCCTGACTTGTCATTCATCAGCTGGGTTGTCTGCAGCTCTGTAACTAACCACTGTGAAACTCACTTTTGCATCTGTAAAAATGGGAATAATTATGTCAACCTCACCTGGTTGTTAGGATTCGAAGGACATCATGAAAATAAGTATGCTTTTCAAATTTTACATTTGCAAAAATTATATCAAATTATTTTATTTCTGTCAGATCATGGGATCTTTTAAAGATAGGATCATACTGGATTTTATACTCAATACTATGTCTGACACATGGCAGATAATAAATGTTGAATGAGAGAATAAACTCAGGATACTGGAGCAAAAAAGACAATACAATCCTTTTTCCTGGCAAACCCATAATCAAGTAGAGGTGATGAATATCTATGCAGTGAGTCATAATTTAATTTGAAATTACACCTGTTCAACCCCTACAATGTTATCTAAATTACCTATCAGATATTTTGTCCTTACTGTGTACAAGCATATGTCTAAATATACATATAGAAATCCAAGCTCACAGTATGAGCTAAGGAGAACAAAGTCAGAGTTTTGTTCTTCCCGAAGAGTAAAGTTAAAGAAGACAATTTTTAGATAATGTCTCTTGTGAGGAAGTCCAAAATATATATGTGTTCTCTTATGAAAAATAGGTGACCAACTTCTATTTTCCATTTCTCTACATTCAATAAGGAAAAAAATGACCTTGTATGAATCCCACACTGATGGTCTTTAAGAAAGAGAAATTACACCTGATGGGTAACTCCAGTGAGAAAATCTTAGGTTATATGTCAGTTATGATAATGCGTATCTTAAGAAATGTGTTTTGTCTAGATATATTGTCATCAAAAACAATCAAAGGTGCTTTAATAATTTTTATTGCATGAATGAACCAAATGACCTTCAAGATCTGATATTCTTGGAGAATGCAAAGCTTTGAATCATTGGGAGTAAAAACCTTCATCCTGATGTTGTTGCATCTGGAATATAAAGTACCTATGAGGAGGAAGATGGTATTGAACCTGAATTGCCTACAGGTGTGATATTGATGAAAGGGAGAAATATGGCCAGATCAAGTGAAAACTTGATAGTCATAGTCTCCCTCACAACTCTTTCTGTCATTTACGTGACTTGTCAAGATCCCAAAGCAATACAGATAGGAAGTTTGATGGTTTCATCCAGGTGTCCCCCACAAATGAATGTGTTCTGAATGCTCAATCCCCAGCTGGTGGCAGTTTGGGTATTGGAACCTTGCTGGAGCTGTGTTGTTGGGGAGGGTTTATGGGAGTTCTAGCCAGCATCCCCTTGCCAGTTTTTGACACACTTTCCTGCTGCTGTTTGCAGTGCTGTGGTGATGTCCACCTTCTGCTCATCCTATCGTTTACCCTGCCACCATGGAGCTTCCCCTCGAGTCTATAAGCCAAAATAAACCGATTTCCTCCCTTCAGCTGCTTTTGTTGTGTTCTTTGTGCAGCAATGAGAAAGGTTTACTACAATAGGAAGTAAGCTAGGAAAATTTCTATATAAAATAGAACCATCATCTCTACTAAACAGAGGAATTAGTGAAAGGGCAGTCTCACATACACTAATCTTGACCTTCAGATACAATGTTACTTTATAGTAGTATTTTTCCAAGCAAAATATCTTTTAATTGATATTTAGATTGGGGAACTATTAATATCTTCATGTTATAAAGAACAAAAGAACTACAGACTTTGAGACTTCACCGTTTACTGGTTGGGACGAATGAACAATCACAGCTCTGTAGAGGTACTCTGGTCTTTGTCTTCACTAGTACTGTGTGTGTGTGTGTGTGTGTGTGTGTGTGTGTGTGTGTGTGTGTGTTTGCTTGAGTGCATCTGTTTCTCTCAAGCATGGCAGTGTTGTAACTGGGAAACCATTGACATTTTTCAGTCCCCTGGCAAACCAAATTGTTACTTTTCCTGTTCCATGAGGACTCTGGCAAACTCTTGACAACTTTTATTTTAATCTTCCATTTTTCTTACACTGTCAGGTGTTTTGAAAATTAGATTTTGCTGGAGCAAAAAGGTTGAAACCTATCAGGAGATGAGATAGTAGGCAAGGGAAGTATTTAGGAAATGTATATGCCTGTAGAGTCTATACTCCATAAGGTTTCACAAGATGCAAGAGACCAGCAGAGAACTAAAGCATGCAGTTTTATTTAAAGAACATGCGGCATGGCCAGGAAGATGGCTCAGTAAGAGCACTTGTAGCACAAGCCTATGGACCTGAGTTCAATCCCTGGGACTCATACAAAAAGCAGGGTGTGGACAAGCACACCCTTTACCACAACCATGAAGGTAGCAGACAGCCACATTTTGATAGTTCACTAATGACCCAGTTAAACCCAAAAACATGGAGCTCTAGGTTCGATGAGAGACTTGTGGCAAGAAAATAAGGGAGAGCAATAGAAGAAGACACAGAAATCCTCCTCTGGGCTCCGCACATGTATCTGCACACAAACATGTCTGCCCTACTCACACACGTCACATCAGACACACCACAGAGATAAATAAGACAATTTGTTTTAACCATCATAACAATTTTAAATAAGACAAGCCTCCAAAATAATTTTCCAATAATTAACACATTTTTTTCTTTCTCTGAAAAAAAATCTCCATTCTAACTAGAACCAAATTTAGAAATGAAATATTTGTGACATTTTGGGGCTCTCTTCTTCCCTTTCTCCTTCCCAAGTCCAAGTTCTCACATAAGTAGCTGCAGGCCACCAGCCCAAACTTGAGGGGGATCATAAATGATGGATTTCTGTGTTATGGAATATTTCAGCTTTGATAACAGTGATGTTTTTTTGTTTTTTTAATATTTTATTTATTCATTTTCAAGCAGAGAGAGATTGAGAAAGAGAGAGAAATTGAGAAAGAGAGAGAGAGAAAGAGTACACCAGGGCCACCACCTTGTGGGTCTGGCTTATGTGGGTCCTGGGGAATTAAACCCAGGGCCTTAGGCACTGGAGGCAAGTGCCTTAACCGCTGAGCCATCTCTCCAGCCCATGATAACAGTGATGTTAATTGAGCTGTATCAGTGTGAGGGACATCAGGATGAAGAATAACCTGGTTTGATGATCTGAAATTTCATGATCCTAAGGAGAAATTGAAGAGTGTACTATTAACAACACTAAGCAGAACAAAATGAAAGAGAAAACTAGGGAATTATCAGTGAGAATACAAACTAGCTTTGAAAAATATTTTTGAACTAAATTTGTTTGACACTTCTGAAAAATAAGCAGTCAAACTCTCTGTGGGTAACTCTTTGAGGCACATGTAAAATTTGTCATGAGCACAAGATGGAATGAGAGATTGTTAGCGTAAGCTCCTAGTTCCCACAGCTGAAGTTCTTTCTTAAAAGCTGTACTATGTTCAGTGCTGAGTTTGTAACCCTGTATTAGGGGATGTTAACCGGCTTCACTTTTCTCCTCTTGTTGAAAGATGCTTCTGGAACACAGCATCTCCCAGATGGATTGCAAGTCCTCATTTAAATGATCAGATTTATCAGTCCCTAGTTAGTAAACAGAGACTTGAAGATTTCTTTGAAGGTTAGTGGGGCATCTATAGACAGGCAACATACCTGATTTTCATATTAATCATTAATAGTAGTTAAAGTGAAAAAGTTAATATGTCGTTAAAATTATACTATACATCAGAGGTTGAATTAAATGCATTTGGGAAACAAAAGAGGAATCATCTTGTAAGGAGTATTAGTCAAACGAAATACTCTGTAATTCAGAAGCAAAGTTTTTATTTAAATAACCTGTCCTTGGATGCCTCTCTGTATATTATAGACACATTGTTGTTTTTCTTAAAAACAACTCCGGATTGATGCTTGTGTTCTTTTATTAAGTTTATGATTTGGAAAAGTTGGGAGATCCTCCTAATCCCTTCTTTGCCCTCAAAATAAGGCTTTAATATATTTATATATAAGCTAATTACCTTCAATAACATATTTAGCTTGAGCAAACCAATAAAAAGCTACCTGTAACCTGTGTTTCAAATTTTGATGTCCAAGTTGAGATTTCCTCAAGCACTGTGTTGGCTTAACTCTGAAAGCATTATTTGCTTATACAAATGACATGTATTAAACATTAAAGGGGAATTTAGGCCGTTGCTTTATGGGTGCTACCTTCTCTAGCACGTACAAATTCTGTTTCTCAGATGAAGCCTAAACAATAAAACCCTTTCCCAAGACACTTGCATCTTTTCCCACTAGAGGTCTCTCTCGTAACGGCTTTCTTTTGTTGAGCTCATTAATTATTTTACTCAAAGGAACAATTCTACCTCTGTATTGCAATGCTGCACTTAACATGTTATGCTAGAGAAAGATGTAATACCTTCTTCTCTTGTCCCTCTTGATGAGTTGATATTAGGGAGACTGGTTGAATCATCTTGGGTCCTCTCTTACTCAGTGGCTACACTTTATTTTGTAAAGAAGTTTGAACTTTCACCTAGATTTTCTAAAGTCTTATAATTGGACCAGCTAAAACAAATGCTAAAGCCAACTGGTCTTATCAGCTCAGTGAGTACTAAACAGTAATATCCAGGATCAGGAACATTTTAAACTGTTCTAAACTTCTCTAGTAACATCCAAGATCTGGGGCCAACTTAACATAAGCCTAAGCCTTTTAGCATTCATCTCTCTCACTTTTTCAGGGGTCACATTTTGCTCATTTGCTCATTTGTTCAAGGATGTTCTGTGTTCTCTATTTCTTGTTCTATTCCTGGATATAAAGTAAACTATGAACTTAAGGACTCCATATAATATCATGGTGTATTTTTATATACACCTTCTGAAAGAGATGTTAACTAGAACGTTGCTCTTTTAAATAAGAAAAAATATAAGTACCTGAACAATAACTCATGCAGAAATACCAGCAAGTTTCTGTGCTTCTAAAACAGAAAGAAAACTATTTTCCAAAAGGAAAATATCCAGAAAATCCTCTCATTGCATTGAACCGAAAGCTGCAGAAAGAAACCACCCACGTCCTTCCCAACTTACATATGCAGAAATGCCAAAGAATGCTCAGGTGGAGGTAGAAAGACAGGACTGGGTTCTCAACTCCAGAAATTCAGTGGGAAGTTATGAAATGTGAAGGGCAAAGGAATGTCTAGCCAATCTGCTCTAGTGTTAGACAGAAGCAAGAGAGTGTCTGCATGAATGGATACAGTGCTTAAGCACACAACCATGTTGTATAATAGGGCAAGAGGAAGGAAGGAAATCTGACAAACTGCAAAACGTATTGCAACCTGGCCAGGAGAACACAGTTCTGTCAAATGACAGTTTTGAGAATCAGAAACTGTTATAGTTGAAGTCAAAAATCGATAATACTTTATTTACAATATTAAAATCGTGTTCTGTTACGCAGAGTTTATGCAATACCTCCTGCAACAACTGTAAACTATTAAGTAATTAAGTATGCATTTTCTAGTAAGATTAATTCAGGCATAGCATGTTCAGTGATGAAAGATAAACCAACACATGATGTCACCACTGTTGGTTGGTTAACCAATGACTGAAGATCTTCAGTGATATTAAGTATGAGACTGATGGTCATGTTCTCGAGTCTTGTCAGTCTAAATTGGACAGGTATTTTTTAAATAAAAATTTGGTTGCCCCTGTACTAGAGACAAGGCACCCCAATAATAGCAAAGGCGGGTAACTTGCCTGAGCAGGTTCATGACAGGAAGGACAACAAAGTATAATGGACTCTTTGGAATTAGTTCAGGAAGGAGTATAAGAGACCAGGTTAATATTAATTATTGAGGATATGAATTACAGAGATGGAATAACCACTGTGGGACTTCTAAATAATGGGATTATTCTGCTATTTGGAAAAAAGACACAATTATTGAAAAATAAACAAACAATGCAATAGAACCAGTTGGCAAGATCATAATCATTGCTTATATCAAAGAAGCATATAGATTAGATTCTGCATACTGAGGGTTAAGGACATGCGGGGAGCATATCATGATTGGAACACATTTTTTTAAAAAATATTTTATTTATTCATTTTCAAGCACAGAGAGAGAGAGAGAGAGAGAGAGAGAGAGAGAGAGAGAGAGAGAACCAGGGAACCAGGGCCACCACCTTGTAGGTCTGGCTTATGTGGGTCCTGGGGAATTGAACCCGGGGCCTTAGGCACTGGAGGCAAGTGCCTTAACCACTGAGCAATCTCTCCAGCCCTGGAACACATTTTTTAACAAAGTATTAATTGACTGATTTTAGCAAAATGTGAAATGTCTATCTAAGAAAGATAGGTTTTCAGGATAAAATTCATTTTAGGGGTTTGTTTTCTTTTTGTTGTTGTTGTTGTTTTTAATCTGCCAGTGTTTTCTCTGTCCATAAAGGTACATTTCCTTCATGTTTCTGTGCCTCATTCATGACTTAGCAGCTATACCTTCAAGCAGTTATTAATGTTTTATTTAACTCAAAATATTCTGATTGAAAAGAGTAAAGATTAACTTAGCCAATGTTCCCAATTAGATCAGCAACTAAACTAAACAAATGAGAGCAACGAAGAGCAGTCTATCTGGACGACAGCTTTGCTTTTTCTTTTCTTTCCAAAGAAGTTGTTCAAATGAGTCCAGACAAATTTGTACATTTCTATGTATAATTTTGAACAGGGGCAGTAAAATGTAACATAATTAAAACATGGAAATTGAAAACTTCGACAAGAAAAATAAGAAGAGAGGGAACATAGCTGACATTTTCCTTGTTTAAAAAAAAAGATATAGAATTCTTCTGAGATCTTTTTTCTACATATGTCAACAGGTAAGGTAGTTGATGATACTATTTCTTAGTGTTTCTTGTGTTCTGTTTATTTAAATTATTGACATAGTAATTTTTACACAGTCTGGAAAAAATAAACTATAAGAAATATCAAAATCTTTAAAAGATAAATTATGTTTGTTTCAACAGTCCTTTTGGTAGAACTAATGAGTGCTCATGAGTGACCAAGGAACTCTAAAGGAATTCAGTTTGAGGCATATTAATTCAGACTTCATGGTAGCCTTAACAATGAGAAATTTTGCCTTTTTCATGTTTTGTAATAAGACAAAAACAACCAGCAATGGAAAGAGGGTTTTTCTCATTTCTTATACTTGTATTATTTATTCTTCTATAACTTGATTCTTTTATTCTATTTTTTCTTGTGACATTTTAGAATGTTACTTGCTTGTCTTTCATTTTAAAATGATAATGAACGAGTTTCATGTTGTAGGCATGGTGTCAAACCATTTGGGAGGCAGAGGTGGGAGGATCACCATGAGTTCGAGGCTACCCTGAGACTACATAGTGAATTCCAAGTTATCTTCTGCTAGAGTGAGACCTTACTGTGGCCACAGGTGGGGGCGGAAGTGGACTTGATTGACAGTCAGCGATTCCCCCTCCCCCTCCATGTGAGAGGAAGAGGGGTTCTTCCAGAAGAGAAGTCTAGTAGAGAGGCCTCTTCCCTGAGTGGGAGGTGGACCAGGGCTGCAGACATTTGTAATATTCTGATGGGGTGACCTTTAAGTCAAGCAAATCTCCTCTAACATGAGAGCAGGATCCTGCTTTCATAATATTTTTCTTTATTTGAGAGAACATTTATGGACATGCCAAGGTTTCTGGCACTGCTACCTCCAAGGTGGAACTGGGATCCATGGCAAAATCCTATGGGGACCAAGAACCCAGGCTCATAGGGAAAATTCCCACTACCAGAGAGCTACAGAGAGGCTACACCCATTAGGAGCTAGCCAAAATAGCAATGCTGTCTCATTTAGCCTATGTTGATCTCACTCTCTGAGGGAGATTCTGTTTTTATCTTTCAGAAGGCAGCAAGAGAGCCCAGGACAACTCAATTCCACCAACAAGCCATGGGATGATGTTTGGAATTCCAACAAGAGATGAACCACCCTTTGCCTATCATGTAGGCCCCAATTGAAACCTTTGAGAAAATGACGAGATAAAAGAGATCTATCACCACAGTAAGTCTGATAACCCAGGAAAGGTCAATGGAGACAGATACCAGTGATACCCAATACAACCCAAAGCAGAAGTCCAGAGCCACTTAAGGTATCAACAATAAAGCAGATTTAAAACTCATCCACCATGACTCAGGGAACGAGTGGAAGAGGGGGCAGAAAGAATGTAGGAGCCATGGTAGGGGAGAATATCCAGAGACATTGCTCCCCTGAGCAACAGCACACAAAAAGGGAGAAACTAGCTGTCTCTAGAGCCATTTATAATCCCCTACCCCATGGACTGATCCAGTATGTTCAGCCCAAGATGCTCCCCAGTGGGACAGGGTGGAGGGAAATGGAGGTACCCTCATAAGATTTGCTGATTATGGATAATAAAGATATTTAAAAATAAAAACAATTTTTTCACTATAGTATAAATATATTTTAGTGATTTTTATGTGTTTCTTAATTTCTATTTATAATAAGACCATTCAGGTATACATCTCTCCTGGTATTAAATTATAGATTATTGCAATCCCTTTTCAGAGATGAAATGCCAGGAAGGAATGTGTGGATGCATGAGCAATTTATTTTTCCCTCCAGTGTAAACTCGGGTTGATTGTCTAGCTAATAGGCAGAATGTTGTCCTGTGTGACAGGTTGAGGTGTAGGTTAGTATCCCATTGAGGAATGGCTTCTTGTCTTTCTTGACTTTCTCTGGCCATAAAGATTTTTAAATTTTATTTATTTATTTATTTATTTATTTATTTATTTATTTATTTATTTATTTATTTATTTATTAGCAGAGAGATAGAGAAAAGAGAGAGGAAGGGTTGCTAGGGCTTCCAGCCACTGCAAATGAACTCCAGATGCTTGCATACTCCACTGGCTTTATGTGGACACTTGAGAATCTAATCTGGGTCGTTATGCTTTGCAGGCAAGTGTCTTAAACATCCTGCCTTCTCTTGAGCCTGCTCTTAAGAATTCATACAAGTGTTTCCTTTGGTGAAATGATTTTCATCTGGCTGTAAAGGTAAAACAGTACACGTCCTGCCTGGGAAATGAATGCTCATACTTCCATCACACCAAAGTTTGGGTATGAACAGCAGAATCTTGGATGCTAGCTCTGACTTGAGTGAACTGTCTCTGTTCTTTAAGGACTTTTGTTCTTAATGGACAGAGATTACTTTCTGAGCTAGTGTATGAGCCATGTTGTTGGCAGTTATTTCTGTTAGGAAGGTA
>PVHP010053542.1:0-10735 GCA_004024765.1 Zapus hudsonius
TGGGGAGCAGAGAGCTGCTGGAGAACCCCTTCTGCTCTGGCCCAGGGGCTGGGGAGGGAGGGGGGCCCAAAATCAGGTCCAGCTGGTGACCAACGTTTGGATCCCAGCTGAAGAGATCAAACCTTTCCGAAGAGAGTCCTGGTGACGCTGTTACTCATCCTCCATCTTGCTCCGCCCCTCTCAAAATAAATTTTTAAGGAGTCCCAGCACATAAAAGAACCATTTTCTTGGTTAAAAAGGTACTGCCACCTACAAAGTATCTCTTATGAATAGCAGGGCTCCTTGAAGAATGATTTGAAGTATGTTGATCTAATCTCTCTTACATTACCATTGAGAGATAAAGGTTGGGCTTATAAGTATCAAAAACTCATATGAATTAGTGAAAGAATAAGAAAGCAAGAGGATTTCTTCTTCAAAGGTGACTTAGTTGTGTTTCATTATACTTCATGAGAAGAAGGTTCCTATTTTGTTTTATCATCCTTTTCATTATTTATCTATTTATATTCTCCATTCTTCCCCACAAGGCCTCTACTACAATTGATTTGATACATATATCTTTGACTATATTATCCTCAAATACTTATGAATAATTATTTGCTATACATTTTTGAAATTCACCAAATACTTAAGGAACACTTAGTATGTGCCAGATAAAGTCTACTAGGCAGACTTAACTAACTTAAATAGATTCATCAATAAGAAAACAATGACCTCCAAAGGAAGATTATTACTTATACAGATAGCACTAAGAAGATCAGTAATTGATCAGCTCTTTGAAACCCTTTGCTCACTGGATGATATCAAACCAAAGGTGCAGATGGATGATAACAGAGCAGTCTGTTGCTGAAGGGCCAACTCTACACTGCAGCAACTATATTTTATAGCATGCATCTGTACCCAGGGGAAGTGAGTTTTAAAGTTCTACTCCTTTCTGGGACTAGGGAGTAGTTTGAGAAACTGTCTCATGGAAACCTCCTACAAGATAGAGGGCCTCCTACAAGGCAAAGAAACAGATAAGAAACAGTATTGAGCACCTCCTCAAAGACTACTTATCTTCCCATGTTCCAGGATAATCAGAAGATGTTCTGCCAAGACCCAAGTCACACTACAGTTGAATCTTGCTTACACAGACTATGTGGATGCTGCAAGGCCACTAGAGTGACAGAATACAGCAATTTTCTTACATTTAGACACTATTTTTAAACTTTTATTTAAAAGGGTTTTTTTTGGTTGTTTCCTCAATAATGATAATGATAATAATAACCAATTTATATAATACTTTTTCTGTAACAAGTATTTCTCTAAGAACTTTACATAGTCTTCACCCCAACCCTATGAAGTGGGTGTTACTATTACCCCCTCCATTTTATAGATAAGCTTATTGAATCACAACATGTAACTTGCTTAAGACACTTGTAAAATTTGGCTGGTCCCAGGCTATTGGGATTTGATAGATACATAACAAAAAGTGAAAGGAAAGTCCAAACTGATTTAGTAATGGAGAAGGAATTTGACAAAGACATTTAAAGGACAAATACTATTCTATCAGGCAGCAAAGGATGAACCAAACAGAACAATCATTAAGACAAAAAAAGCATAATGCTATGAAAGCAGGTGATATGTTTTGAGAACTATTTGTGATGTTCTTGGAGAAATATAGAAGCTAAAACAGAATAAGTGTAGCAGGGCTAGTGGTTAAAGTCTATGAATGCCATGCCATGTGCTATGTCCTGAATTGTGTTCCCTTAAAATTCATATACTAATGTACCAAAATTTGGAAGTGTTGCCTTTGTGAAATGGGCTTAGGTAAGTTCATGATGGGCTAACTGACTATATCAAGAATGTTGATCAATATCTTTCCAACATGTGGATACACAGGGAGAAGGCACCATTTGTACATCAGGAAGAGGGGCCTCACTAGGACCCAGCCTTATTAACACCCTGATTAAGATGTGGCCACCCAGGTTAAGTGGTGATTCTGATGGGGAAATGATGAATTTGGAAAAACTGCTAGAAGGTAATTTTACTAGTCAAACTGCTGTGGCAGTGCAGTTGAAAAGAAAAAAAATGGCTTCTGTAGACAATTTTGATGTTGAATTTGATAGAACTTGGAAAGTGGATAATTATGATATGGAAGGAAGAGGCAGGACTCAGATTTCCAGCTTGAGTGACCATGTGAATGATTGCTTTACTCAAGATATAAGAATGTAATGAGTTATCTGTAAATGGTAGTCTTAGAAATGCTTTTTCTTTTTACTCACTTCCATTTTTCATATTTTTACAATTATCATCTGTTACTTTGAGCAGTTTTGTTTGTGTGTTGCAGGAGTGGGGTACTGAATACAAAACAAAGGAAACAAAATTCTAGGCGAGTTTATTTTTTGTTATTTGAATTTCAAATGCTTTTGGGAAATCTTGCTGGAAGTGACCAGTAGGCTGTTAAAAATCAACACATCTATGGATCTCAAGAAGAAAGAAACTGGAAGTACTGGTTTGTAGAGTTGATAGTGTTTGTTCTTGGAGGGTGTTAAAATATATCAGCACAGTGCATTGTCTTTCTATAATGCTTGAAATGAAGTAGATGTAACTTTAAGTTTTTTGTATGAGTGTGTGTGGGGTGTACTCATGCATATGTGTGTTTGGGGAGGGGAGTTGAGAAGAATGCTATAAAACTTGCAGAAATGGAGCTAATTGGAGAAAAATAAGAGGAGAGTTTGGAATGAACAGTCCTAGAGAGCTCAGATGCATTATACATTCTTACTCCAATTCTGGCCAAGTTATTGAAAACCAAGGAGAAATTGAACAATAAAGCGAGGCTGGTATGGTGGCATGGCATTAGAGATACAAAGATGATGGGAAAAGCAGAAAATTCATCACAGAAATAAGGTAGTAAAAATGAGAATTTACGTAAGTAAAACAGAACTGACACTAGCACTGGATGAATAAAATAAATTGGAGTATTTAAGACATGTAGTAAAGTAGTCTGGCTTCAGGCAGTAGGTGAATGCATTAGGAATTTGGGTCAACAGATTTCTCTTTCATTTGTGGGAGAACACCAGACTGTGTCTGAATGGGATTGCAGTTATTTCTTTCTGCCAAGTAACCCATTGCTTGTTCTAGAATATGGGCAAAGCAACTTGCAGATAATTTGATATACTTTTCAAACTGATCCAATACATTTTTTATGTTCTTACATAAAATGGAGGAATCCATATTGCTAAGGAGACATTCCCATGTCATTTGATAAGAAAGGTATTTACACATTTTTATTTTTCATTTTTTTTCCATGTTCACTTCCTCCCTACTACTTAAGTCTTCTTTCCATTGCTGAATTTCACCAAGAACAAAATGAGAGTCAGGGATGGGACAGAAATCAGTCACCATCCAGCTGACACTACCAAGAATCACATGCTTATCACACATATTTATCTCAGTAAGAGCTATCAATCATTGTAAGCAGTGTCAGCGTATCCTTCAAGAATTCACTTGTTTCTTGAATGGTTTGCTTTTCAAATCCTCGTTTCTGTTTTAAGGTTAAAACTGTCATTTTCATTTACTCTTAATAACTAAGTAGTTTTGGCTACTTGATAATGAAGTGAATTATCTTTTTATATTAAAAATTCTAAAGAATGGATACCCATTTGGTTTTGATAGGCCTCCTGATTATCTTGACCTTGTTTGATTGGTTATATATCAGGCCATGTTCATAGAGAAGGATATTTGAACTATAATATTATTCCTTATTGTCAGCTGCAGTCAATGCAGTGAACCTTGAATGAAATTTATATAGTTTTCTCGATAACATATATAAATTTATAGATACTATTATAACACTCCTTAATAATGTACTGGTGGTGGGAAGGAGTAACAGATATATTCTTAAAAGCTAATCTAATTTTATCAACTTAATATATTTCTGATTATGAAAGTAATTCATATTTAAAATGTTAAACAATATCAACATCAGAGTCAAAAATAAAAGTCATTGAGCTATAGAAAAAAAAAGAGATAGGATTAAAATCATGGATTGAATAAGGGTACAAGATATTTCATACATATTATTTGGTAATAAAAATCAGTAATTTTATATTTTTATTCTAATGACAAATTTAGTCATTTTGATGTAGTTTCTTCAATATATGTAAGTCACATGGTCCATAATTATTGAGCTGGAACTAGAAGAAACATGTGATTTTAGGTAAGCAGTTTCATAACTTGAAAAATACTTATGTCTGAGAGATAAGTAAAGAACAAAATTTGGAATAAAATATAGTTTACCATAAGAGTAGAATGATATTTGCCAGAGGCTAGGGAGAGTGGGAAGGAGAAAGAATGGGAAAAAGTTGGTCAATAGATACCAAGTTATAGCTAGACAATAGCAAGAATCTCACAGTGAATAACAATAACCCTACTGAGGATGGTCCATAGGGAAATAGGGACTGGGGGATGGAGATAGACTAAAACCTATGTAAAAATATATTAATTAATTAATTTAAAAATTGTAAAAAAGAATCTCTGGGGTATAATTGCATAACAGAGTGATTAAAAATAATTATTATGAAGTATGAATTTAATAAAAGGGTGGAACAAGTGATTTTGAGTTTTTTTTTAACCAACAATGATTAATATTTGAGGAGATAGGAGATGTAACCTGATTGAAACATTATAAAATGTATGTATGCATTTAACATCCAGTGGTATGCCATTAATATTTATCAGTTAAAATCAACATTAAAGGAAAAAGAGGAACTGAGGATATTCAGATAATGGAGGTGAAGTATAATAGTTTTAATGTCTACAAAATAAAAAGTAGGGGCCAGTGAGATAGTTCAGTAGATAGAGCAAATGTCTCTCAGTATGAGTACCTGAGTTTAGAGCTCCAGAAATCACACAAAAGTCCAGGATTCCTACAGTGAGAAGACAGGCAGAGACAGGGAACTCTCCCATAACTTTGTGGGCCAGCTAACTTGGCAGATATAGTGGTGAACAAGAGACTGTGCCTCAAACAAGATGGATGGCAAGAGCTAACATCCAAGGTTGTCCTTGACCTCCACAGGTACATTGTGGCACAGGCATATCACCACCCCCCCAACACACACAGGGTTATGGAGAAGAAGGAACTTTTACATTTGTTCACTGTTATCTTTGGAAGAAAGTAACTTCAGCATCATTTAAAATAGCAAATTGTTTTGGAACTCAAAAGAAATTGCAGAGAAAACTAAGACATGAAACTGCTCTTACTATTAACTTGACAACCAGCTCCAGGGTGATGGTGACAGACACAGTGGTCAATGAAAACCCATCAAAACAGAAATCCAGAGGCTACAGAGAACTCAATACTAAATCAGTCTGCCAACAGACCTGCCATGGTTCAGGTAACATTGCAGAAAAGGGGGTGGAAAGATTGTAAGAGCCACAGAGTAGGTAAGAATACTATTAGGCATGGTCCCCCACCCTGATACCCCACAGGGACTGACTGAGGCCTTCATGAACCCAAAATCAATACTATAACTCCACTGAGGAGGAATGAGGGGACAAAAGAGTATAACCTGTATGTATCGATATAGATATATAGATAAAATATATAGATATATACATATATTTATATAAATTTTAAAAATTCAAACATGAAAATGGCTTAAAGCTATAAGCATTTCAAAGTAGTTAAAAGCCAAAATAGTTACACTTCTCAATCCATATGAGTAAGAAATATTAAAGAGCATCTCGATTTCACTTAGCTCGTTTACTTTGAGTTAAAACTCAAACTGCCCATAATTACCTCTGTGAAAAAAATGTCCCATTAATTTCACTTATAGCATCTCTAATAGGAAGACTTTGTTTTACAAAAAAGATAATTTAGGAAGTATTTGAGAAAAATATTAACCTAGGAAATATTTATTTATGTTTCATTAAAATAATTTTGTGTCTATCTTTTTAACAGAGAGATGGAGGAAATAGTGTGGGGGTAGAGAGATGCAGGGAGAGCAGAGTATGTGTGAGTATAGGCATACCAGGGCCTCTTGCAGCTGCAAATAAAGTCTAGATGCTTGTGCTACTTTTTACATCTGACTTTACAAGGATAGTGGAAAATCAAGCCTGTGCCAGCAGGCTTTGCAAGCAAGTGCCTTTAACTGCTGTGCATCTTCCCAGCTCTAACTTGGGAAGCATTTAAATATCACTTCTGGAGGTCTCTCTATAAATATTGTTTAAGTACAGATTTAATACTATAAAATATAATCACAAACATATACTAATTCACTCCTTATATTACAAAATACTATTGCATACATTGATCAACATTTTATGAAGAATTCTAATTTGTTACATTAATTTGTTAATATGTATTTCTCTTATTAATTGCTTTCTTCCTGGCTACGCTAGCAAGTGAAATCTCCAAATATCCAAAATGAAAAAAGGCTTCAAAATATACCTAACCTTAAATAACACTTTTTTGTTTACAGGAAACATATGTCATCACATACATTTATGTATGAATATCATAATATGTCAATGTCTAACCAAAAGAGATGGATATAAACTTGAACAATGAGACTTTTTGTTGTGGTAAAATACACATTTAGCTTTGGTGACAGTGCATTCACAGTGTTGTAAAACCATCACTGATATCTAATCCTAGAATTTTTTCATCAATCTAAAAGGAAACCTCATATTCATTAAGAAAGTGTTCCCCTTTTCTCAGCTCTTCTGCCTTTGTAAAACCACTCAACTTTCTGTCTCTTATAGATTTGCCTATACTGGATATTTCATATAAATATAATTATATAAAATTTTTCCATGTGTGACTTCTTTCATTTGGGATAATGTCTTCAGGATTCATTAATAAAATAGTACTTTGTTCCTTTATGGCAAAATAATATTTCATAATATAAATATACTACTTGTGTTTATAAGTTGATGCATATTTGGGTTGTTTATACCTTTTAACTATGGTGACTAGTGCTGTAGTGAACAAAAATACTATGTATACAGTTTTGTTTGAATACCTATTTCCATTTTCATTTCTTTACCCCCCTTTGTTCTCTTATATTTTTCATTTTTGTCTTTGCTACTGTTGTTAATTAGAAACAGGGACTCATGTAGCCTAAGTTGGCCTTGAATTCACTATGGAACTGTGATTGTCTTTACATTCCTGTTTCCAGCTCAGCTCCATGTTGATATGTAGTCTTCAGAAATAGGGTCTTACCATCTTATTCTGGTGGGCAACCAAGAGCTTTGCCAATGGCCTGTAATGTTTTGGGGACCTCACAAACCTCCCTTAGAAATGTCCGAGATAAGATATTTTAAGTCTTACTAAAATAGTAAGTGTCCTTCTAGGGAGCTGGAGGTCATACTTTTATTTCTCTTTTGCTATTTTAACAACTTTACTGGACTCTTGCTCCTCCCTAGGAAATGTGATAGGGTGGCTTCACCAACCCACGCTTAACATGACATCTAAATTATTTTTATAAAAATAGTTCACTAATACAAAGATGGTCAAAGGTCCCTACCAAGTTTAATAATTCATTTCAGGCAATGAAGGCTACAAGCAAATATACACATGTTTTTACACTTGATCTTAGCCAAAAGGCCGAGAAGCGATTACACAGTGTTTTTATATGGTACTGGGACTTCGATAAATGTTAGCCTTTGTGGTGGTTTGAATCAGATGCCCTCCCTAAACTCATGTGTTTTCAATTTTTGGTCCCCAACTGGTGGCAATTTGGAAGGTTGAGCCTTGCTGGAGGAGATTTGTTACTGGGAGTGTGCATGGGGTGTTATAGCCAGCTTCCCTTTGCCAGATCTCAGCTCACTTTCTTGCTGCTGTTCTCTACTTGCTATGGCACTATTGTGATTCTCAGCCTCTGCTTGTGCCATCATAAAGCTTCCAATTGAGACTAAAGGCCAAAATAAGCCCTTTCTGCCCATCAGCTGCTTTTGGTTGGGTGCTTTGTTCCAGCAGTGGAAAGGAAACTAATAATAGTCACATTGCAGATAATTGCCTTACATCCACTCACTTAACTTCTTTGTTTCTCCTTGAGTAAGATAGGGTTGATAATCCTAGCTTCTTAAAACTGATGAAAGGAAATGGCATATCTTGGTACTCAGTTGATACTAAATAAATATTAGTTCTTCTTTCTTCATATGTTCTGATACTTTCAAAATTAGCCTCTCCCCGAATAACACTATTTTTCTACTCATTTTCTCTCAGGTTAAAATTAAACTGCCTGAAACAAACCCTTCTGAAATTCAGCTTGATGTCCATGAAATGATCCTTGATTTTCGCACTCCTAATAAGTGAGTAAAAATTGGAATTGGGACAGTATGTAATAACATTAATGAGTCTTTAGAATATTTTTTCCAAAGTGTAGATATTTTGTATCAATACAAAAGTCTTAAAAAGTGAAATTTCAGCTAATCATTCAAATATTTTTATCTACATAATAAAGTAAATGTGATTGATGAGGAAATTGCTCAGTGGTAGAGCACTTGCCTAGCATTCACACTGTCCTATGTTTGATCACCAGTATCAACAACAAAAAATGTTTGGGCATCCCTTGTTTCTCCTATTTGGCACCTATATATTAGCAGTGGATTTACGTCATCAAAACATAATCCTGAACTCTCAAATATAGCTTATCTTTCAAAAAAAGCTGTTAGAAGTGAAAATCCTTTAAGTTCTAATTGTTGCATGTGAAAATTTGTACAGTTATTTCATAAGAGAAGCAACATCTTTAAACTTATTGATTTGGATCATCAAAGGTAAAATTTGAGTATGTTCATCTAAAAATCAGCAAAAGTCTTGTAATCAATTGTCTGGAACAAAATATCTAATAGTTAATTTATCACTAGATTATCTTCCTATGTAGATGCATTTAAAAATCACACAGACGATGAGGTCATTCAATTAAATATTTTAATATTCTGAAACTATAGTCTGCTCATTGCATGGGTTCAAATCATATTCCCAAAACAATATTCAGTAAAAAAAATATGATAACAAAATGTTTCTCCTAAAACATAGATAAATCCATCTTGTCTTTCAAAAATAACCTGTTCAAAGGATATTGACAGAACCTGGTGTGCATTAAAGAAAATATCTATCTCACAGCTTTCTTCACTTTTTTCATGTGGATATGTGTTGGTGAGTCCACATCGGGTGATTGAAGTTGTCCTTCCTCTATAACTCATCAACAGTTTAAACTGGATTTGGGAAAACAGGCAGCTGCGGGCACATTCTCTTTCTTTCATTATCAGAACCTCCAGTTTTCTTTTGTTGAGCTTAGAGCTTTGAGGAGATAAAAAGTAGATCCCTCCTACAAAAGACTATTATGTGTAAACAACCCAGTGTACAGACATAATTTTTATTCCTGTGGCAGGTGACTCTAACACAAAATGACCTATAGGTGAATATTTATCAAAATTTTCTTGAGTCACATCATTTCCAAAATGTATTCTCACCAAATTACAAAAATAATGTCTCATGGTACAAAAATTACATTCTCTATTCTTGTCATTCACTTCAAGGAGTTTTGATCCCTTTTTTTCTATTTTATATATGGTTTGTTCTTGCACACAACTTTGCAAGGAAAGTTGGTTAAATGAACTGTCTTCCATGGTATTTGAATGCTTTCTAAAATCACACCATGGAGTTAATTTCTGTTTCCCTAGCAGTTTGCACTGTCTCCATCAATATTTAGACAGATACTCTAGCTATGCTGTCATTCCAGATATGTATCAGAACCCAGTAAATGAAAGTCTCTCACAGAGGTATTTTTCTGCATTGAACTTAGGCTGCAGTGGGCTGTTTGTATACTACACTTATATGGTAAATGATGTGTATTAATGGAAAAATATTATACATACTGCAATTACTTACTAAATGTTCAATACAGAGTGGAGTATATATCTTATGAAAAATTAATTAAGATAGACAACACAAGATGGAACTAAGGTTTTATATCACATTTTCTAAATAGTTGAGCATCCTTTAAAACTATGCTATTATCTGAAATTATATTATCAGAAATGTGCTTTGTTTTTTTAGTTTATGAATACTTCCACCTACCTCATTTAATTACTGGCTATGAAACTCTGTAACACTATGTTTATCCACTCCAAGAAAAATTGAATTGAGGATAAACCATTCATGTATCTAAAGGTGAAGCAAGTGAGCTTTTTAAAAACTGAATTGACTAGTTGTTTCAGTCAATTGCACTAGATTATCATTATATACAGATATTTTAGTATTATTCAACCAAAAGAAATGAAGTGGTTTATTGAATTCTTCATCTGTTTTTCAGTTAGTTGTTTTGGCATGTAGAGTCCCAACATAGCTTAGCTAGAAAAGAGGGAAATGAGAGAAATGGAGTAATTTCTCAGAATCTCTTGACTTTTGCCTTCATAGAACTTTTCATTAAAGTGAATATGACAATAAAATATTATTTTAAAGTCACAAATATGCGAATTTTGTTTGAGTGATTCTTCAGATTATTCACAAATTTTCTACATTCCTTTAGTTCAGATTGAGAATTGATGTTTAAAAGCACCTACAAAATTTTTCTACATGTAATAGCTAAATTGCAGCTTAGTAACTATTTCATCACTTGCTTTGAAAATAGTTACATGTCATCTAGGAAAACTTAACAAGACCATGTTTGTTTTTTTTTAAATTTTTTAAAAATTTATTGTCCTTAATGAGTTACAACATTTAGTGGGCAAACAATGAGTTGTTATC
>PVHP010053543.1:0-10739 GCA_004024765.1 Zapus hudsonius
TGAATAAATTATTTTTAAAAAAAGATGATTCATAGAAAAGGATTGTAAAGGGTTTTAAATATATAAAGGTTTTTTCACTCCACCCATTTACTGACAGATGATGCTGTCTCAGTTTTTAGCAGAAAATGGGATTATCAATACTCAAGTCTGTTTTATTAATAGGATTAATTTTTTTAAAGAAAGGGTGCCTACAATGGTACCCTACATGTAGCAGTTGACAAATGCATACAGGAGCCAAACTTTAGATCTGGAGAACTAAAGTACCTTCTTTGAGGCTTTGCAGCTCTATCACCTGAAGGCAGAAGTCAGCCCAAAGTCTACACATTTTGATGTATGCCAGTCTGGTAGCTATACACGTGGTGTGAACCTTTTAGGTAGGCAGAGAGTTTTCTAAAACTTTCTATAAATTATTCTTCCCTTCTGTCTTCGTTCTGTATCTGAAGAACTCAATACAAAAATTTCTAAAGGGAAAGCCGGGCGTGTTGGTGCACGCCTTTAATCCCAGCACTCCGGAGGCAGAGGTAGGGGGATCACCATGAGTTCAAGGCCACCCTGAGACTACATAATGAATACCAGGTCAGCCTGGACTAGAGTGAGACCCTACCTCAAAAAAAAAAAAAATTCTAAAGGGAATACAAGTATTTTTAAATTTTAATTCTTTTAATTCCTTTTCATTTTTAGAGTCAGAATTTGAAAATACAACTCATTCTGTCTTCAGATCAGCCAAGTTTTATTTTCATCGTCCAGTGCACCCACCAAATGATCAAGATTTCTGCCATGAATCTTTGGGAAGGAGTGTTTTTGTGAGGCATTCTTGGAAAGATTTCTTTCATCATTATTCAGATATACATAGAGAAAACACCTGTCTTTCTCCTCCTTATCCCCTTGTGGACAAGACCATGATGGATTATACCCGAATAAAGAGCCTCAGCATCAATGTGAACTTGGACAATAAAATGATGCATACTGCTAACAGTCAGGCCAGAGATCATCCAAAAAGTGAAAGACAAATTAATGAATCAAAAAGGGATATGAAGGTGCCCTTGGAGGGGACCACTCTGCACACTGTTAGTCTGAATGAGCTGTGGAACAAGTACCAGGAGCGGCAGAAGCAGAAGAGAGCACCCGACGTCCGTGATGGGAAAGAGCTGTCTTTGGTGGAAAGACTTGATCGTCTGGCTAGACTGCTTCAGAATCCCATCACACACTCACTGCAGGCCTCAGAGAGCATGCGGGACCACAGCAGAGGGAAGTGGAATGTTAAGGGACGTAGTTCTTGTAAACAGCAGAAAAGCAAACTGCAGAAGCGATGCAAAAGCCTGGAGAGGGGCCATTCAGGTGACTTTAGGAAAGGCAAGGTGCTTTCTCCTCACCAGCCAGGGAGGTCCAACCAGATTAAGATTGAGCAGATTAAATTTGATAAGTATGTTTTGAGCAAACAGCCAGATTTGAATTCCATCAACACTTCCTCAGATTCTCGACCCTCAGAGGAAAGTGAAGTGCTCTCAGATAGCCCCACCAACATCCTTTCCAACACCTCTTCCCCTGTGGATTCGGATGTATTGACCCAAACCGACAGAGAGATGGCTCTGCATGAAAGGAGCAGCTCCATTTCCACCATCGACACTGCCCGACTGATCCAAGCTTTCGGCCATGAAAGACTCTGTTTGTCACCGAGACGAATTAAATTATACACCAGCATCACTAACCAGCAGAGGAGGTACCTCGAGAAGCGATGCAAGCACAGCAAAAAAGCATGTACAAGCCATCCCCAAATGACCTGTGAGCACACCCGAAGGAGGCACATCCAGGTACATGGCTACAAAGTCCATCTGGCAATGTGACTGCCTCTTCCAGGGACTTTAGTGAATTTCCGTAACAGGTGAAGCAAAGCGTTTGCCCTTTCCTCACTATAACATTTCTTACCAGCTGGAAAAGAGTGAGAAAGTGTGGTACAGAGCTATCGTCTGTTGTCGTTCTTTCCACCAACATCCATTGACCAAAGCCCTGGAGGAAGGGCTTTGCTGCCTGAGGCCTCAGATCTGCAAGTTAGGATGGTCTCTATTCTGCGCAGTATTTCCTGGGTTTTGTTTGTTTTTTTTATTCTTTCCTCCTATCTTTCAAGAAGTATTTGAGTTGCTTTCAAACATGCAAGTACACATAATGTAAAATAATTTATTTTATTTAATTTATTCATTTTCAAGCAGAGAGAGAGAGAGAGAGAGAGAGAGAGAAAGCACACCAGGGCCAACACCTTGTGGGTCTGGCTTATGTGGGTCCTGGGGAATTGAACCCAGGGCCTTAGGCACTGGAGGCAAGTGCCTTAACCACTGAGCAATCTCTCCAGCCCCTAAAATAATTTTTAAGTACATGAAAATTGGGGTGATAGAGAAATTGAAGGAGGTAAGCTACAACATGATTTTTAAACAAATAAATGAAGAACTGGGTGAAGGAAAAACAAGTTGAAGCCAGAAGGGAGATAAATACATCTGATGGATATGTTTGCTAGAAGTTAGCTACAAGTTTAGCAAAGGGTTAGAATCTTGTGATCACTTACATTGTATAAAAGTAAACCAAATTTTCAAAAGCATTAGAGATATATCAGATAGGACAGCAATGGCCTCATGTGTCTTCATAAGGAAGAAGTCATGGGTAACATCTTATCACACCCTCTTATGTAGATTTCACAGTAATAGATCACATTCCTTGCTTTAGGGAGTTAATAAGGACAGATCTCAAGGGGTCAGTAAATTGAGATCATTGCTTTACCCAAGAGTAAATTTAGAGCCTGGTGTGGTGATGCATACCTGTAATCTCAGTTCTTGGGGGCTCATGAGTCCAAGGCTAGCCTGAGCTACTCGACCTCGATCCTCTCAAAAAAGTGAAATCAGAGCCTCTGGAGAAGAGCCCTCTCTCAGGAGATGTGCTCTGTGTGTTGAAGTACGGAAAATAAAGTAGAAGTTACCTTCATTTTACCCAGTCTTTAAATTTTTCTATTTTTGTATATTTTTATAATAAATGCATAATGGCATAATTTATAAATAAAATCTATTTTGGCAGTTTGTGCTCAAAATATTTTATTAATAGGATTTCATGGAGTCCACCTAGAGAAAAGGAGATATGAGATGTCCAGTTTACCATAAATAATATTTCTCCTAATTAGCTTTTGGGGTTTTATTAAGTGACAGTGAATTTTTAAAATTTATTTTTTATTATTGGTTTTTTGAAGTAGGGTCTTACTCTAGCTCAGGTTGACATGGAATTCATTATGCAATCTCAGGGTGGCCTCTAACTCATGGCATTCTGACTAACTTGGCCTCCTCAGTGCTGGGGTTAAAGGTGTGCACCACCACACCTGGCAAATGGCAGTGATTTTATATAGGTAATATAATTATTTTAAGAATTAACAATAACAGATAGGGAGAAAGGATTCATATAGAAGGTGTGTTGTGTGTGTGTGTGTGATAAAATACAGTTTTCAGTTTGGAGCTGAGTGTGTCATGCCATACCTATTACTTAGGAAGATGAGGCAGGAGGATTGCTGTAGATTTCAGGCCAGCCTAAACTACATAGTAAACCCTGTCTCAAAAAGAAAATGTTCATAGTTTTGGCTTTTTGGGGTGCAGGGGGGATTGGGGGTACATGTGGGTGAATGCATGTAAAGTCAGAAGACAACCTTGGTGTCATTCCTCAGCAGTGCTGTCCATCTCTTTGAGACAAAGTCTCTCCAGCCAGGAACTCACCAACTAGGCTGGACTGGCTGGGCAGGGCAGTGAGTTCAGAGACCCTCTTGGCTGGGATTATGGGCACACACTACCATGCCCGACATTATTTCATGGGGACTTCCTGCTTGCAAAGCAGGTACTTTACCCGTTGAACTATCTCCCCAGCCCTACGTTGTTTTTGTGTGGGTGAATAATACGCCATTTCGTGGTCACTACATGTTGCTCTCCATTCATCCAGTGATGGACACTTGAATTATTTCCATCCTTTGGCTATTTTGAATAAGCTGATACAGAATCCTCGTGCAAAAGTCTTTGTTGGCATGCCTGTATGCAATTATTTTGAGTATTATACCTAAGGATGGAAATAACGGGTCATAAGGCAATTCTGTTTCTGTTTAGCTCACTGAGGAACTGCCAGGCTGTGAGTATCAATCTCCTGCTGTCAGTGGGAAGAGGGTCATTCCTCCAGTCCTCCCCCACCTGGTTTTCCATGTGCATTTAAGTTGTGGGAGGTCTCTACGTTTTTCAGGATAGTAACCCTTCTTAGATATATAATCTACGGGCTGGAAAAGATGGCTCAGTAGTTCAAGGCACTAACTTGAAAAGCCTGCTGACCTGGGTTCAATTCCCTAAACTACCCATGTAAAGCCAGACCCAAAATGTGGCACAAGCACCTGGAAGTCCATTTACACACATGCAAATAATTTTACTTATGTAAAATTTAAAAATGGATATATAGGGGCTGGAGAGATGGCTCAGTAGTCAAGGCATTTGCCTGCAAAACAGAAGGACCCAAGTTCCATTCCCCAGTGCCCACCTAAAGCCAGATGCACAAGGTGACGCATGTGTCTGGAGTCCATTTGCAATGGCTGGAGACCCTGGTGTACTAATATGCTCTCTCTGCCTGCCTCTCTCTCAAATAAATGATTTTTCAAATAATATTTAAAAAAAAACCAAAACACCAACAAAAATTAAAGCCTCACTTGAAAAAAAAAATGGATATATAGCCAGGTGTGGTGGCACACACCTTTAGTCCCAGCACTCAGGAGGCAGAGGTAGGAAGATTGCTGTAAGTTGGAGGCCAGCCTGGGATTGCAGAGTGAGTTCCAGGTCAACCTGGGCTACAGTGAGACCCTACCTCAAAAAAAAAAAAAAAGGGATATATAACCTGTAAATGTATTTTATAATTCTAAATAGTTTGCCTCTTCCATAGTCACTCTTGTTAATTGTTTCTGTGAGGTGTAGAAGTTTTTTTATGTTGATGTAGTCTAGCATATCTATTTCTTATTACCAGTTTATTGATGTTCTGTCCAGAGAATAATTGTTAAATCTAATGTCATAAGGGTCTTGTCTGTCTGGTTTTAGCTTCCATATTTAGAGCTGTGGTCCATTTTGAGTTTTCTGTATATGGTGTACAGAAAGGGTCTACTTCATTCTTTCACATGATTAAGCCCATTTTTCACAACACTTATTGAAAGACTTTTCCCACTGAATGTTTCTTGGTACAGTCCTCAAAAAGTCATGTAACCATGTGCATTCTAGTATCTGTCTTTAAGCTAATATTGCCCTGTTTGGATTTACCGTATCTTTTTTTTTTTTTTTTTTTACTGTCTTTTTTTGAAAGTAGGAAGTGTCCTGTTTTCAAGATTGTTTTGGCTACTCAGGGTCCTTTGAGATCCCATATTTTTGTTTTTTTATTCCCTCTGACACTAATGGGGGTTACAGATTGAACATGGCCCTGCCTAGTTGTTTAACACGGTGTTGGTGATTGGACTCAGGCTCTCTTTCGTGTATGGCAAGGGCTCTTGCCTGCTGAGCCATTTCCCTAGGCCCCATTGTCATATAGAAAGAGGGAAAATTTACAAACCAGAAATACAAAAGTATCAGCTGTTCAACTTGCTTATGAAATTACTTTTAGAAGTCTGTTTCTCATATGCCTTCAAGTTACTGTTGTTTGCTTATTGCTTTGTTGTTTGTTTTTGAGATCATGTCTCACTATAGCTCAGGATGGCCTAAAACTCATTTGTCGTTTTAAGTCAGGGTTGCTCTGTAGCCCTGGTTGGCATGGAACTCACTATGACAACCAAGGCTGGCCCCCGTCTCCTGGGTGTTCATCACGCCTCAGCCTTCCATGTGCTTGGCCTCCAGGTGTGTGCCATCATACCCAGCTTCCTTTGTGTGTCTTCATAAAGGCAGGTAGAGTAGCTTTTCTGAGTCATTTGCTTTGAGGTAAGCGCATCTAGTTGAATTTAACTTTTCTAATTTATCTTTCTTTTGAAGCAAATTTATTCCTTGTGAATTCATTGTTATAATACACTTTACTTGAACTTCATGGTTTTTTGATTTTGACTTATATTTGCTTAAATTTTTTTATTTACTTGCACACAGATGATGGGGAGGGCCTCTTGCTGCTGCAAATGAATTCCAGACACATGGGCCACTTTTTCCATCTGGCTTTACCTGGGTATTGGGGAATTGAACCCAAGGCAGCAGGCTTTGCAAGCAAACACCTGTTGCACTGTCTCCCTAGCCCCCATTTTGATATGTTTAAGTAAATGCTTATTAAACTAAATCCCATTTCAAACTGTTAATAGAGCTGGCATGCATTTGTTTGCAGATAGGATGTCACTATGTTTTGAACTCATGTGCTCAGCCTTTCTAGAATGAGTCTTTATTGTGGTTTTTAAAACAACAGTTTACCATCCTGACCCTTCTTGCATAGTACAGGCTAGTACTGGTAAGCATATTCACGGCATGAATAGACCCCTGTGTCATTAGGAGTTATGTCATTAACAGTCACTTTGCTCTTCCTTCTCCTCCTAGACCTGGTAAGTGAGAAACAGACTGTGCAGACACTCAGGTGGGTGCAGTCATAAAGTGCTTGTCTTTTTTGTGACTGCCTTATTGCACTTAGCATAGCATCATGTTAGAGGATTTCCTTCCCTCTAAAGTCTGAGTAGTATTCTAATGTATGTATGTGACATATGCTATCGTTGCATCCATTGATAGGCATTTGGGCTTCCTCTACCTCTTGTCTGACATGGATTGTGCCTTGAGCGTAAGTAGTTTAAGACTGCTTTAAATTCTTTTGGATACAGTCATACTCTGGAGTTGCATATGATGCGTCTACTTTTAACGTTCTCAAAATACCCAAATACTATTTTTAATAGCAACTGTACCATATTGCAATGCTGTCAACAGTTTCTTTTTTTATAGTAACCTTCAAGTGGGTGTGAGGTGATGGATCGCATTGTGGTTGTGGTTTGCATATCTGTGATGTTTTATTGGAGCATCTTTTCATGTTATGGGCCATTTATGTATCACCTTTGGAAAATAATCTACTTCAAACCTTTGCCCACTTATTAATCAGGTCATTTGATTTATTTGTTATTATTAAGTTTAACAATTTCTTATGTATCCTGGCTATTATCTCCTTATCAGATAAATAATTTTTAAATATTCTCCACCTTCTAATTCTGATGATTGTGTTCTCTAATACACAGGGTTTTAAAATTTTTTTTATTTATTTGAAAGAGAGACAGAGTATGGAAGCACCAGAGCCTCCTGCCACTGAAAACAAGCATGTAACACTTTATGCATCTGGCTTTGCATGGGTACAGTCGAGCCTGGCCTGTTAGGCTTAGCCTGGTTTTATTTGCAAGCAGAGAGAGCTGGTGCACAAGTGTATGATCAATCGTGAGTGTGTATGGGTGTGCCAGGGTCTCTTCTTGGTGCAAATGAACTCTTAGCACATGTATCACTTTGTGCATCTGACTTTATGTAGATAGTAGAGAATCCTAGGCCAACAGGCTTTGTAAGCAAGCATCTTAAACCACTGACCTCTCTCCCTAGCCCTGATGCAGGTTTTTAAGTTTGATGTCCTATTTGTCACTTTTTACTTTTGTGCTTTCTGTATCATAGCTAAGAAATTGTTGCCAAGCTCTGTCATGAAAAATTTATCTTGCATTTTCAAGTGTTAGGATCATAGGTCCTATGTTTAAGTCTTTAGTACATTCTGATTTTTGTGTATGGTATAAGATGAAGGCCCAACTTCATTGTTTTGCATGTGGTTATCCAGTTTTTTTCAGCACCATTTGTTGAAAAACACTGTTCTTTCCCCATTAAGTAGTCTTGGCACACTCTTCAAAGTCTTTGCTTCTGGGCTCTGTTGCATTTGATTGGTCTGTTTTTCTTTATGCAATTATTATACCTCTTTGATCAACTGTTTCTTTGTGATATGTTTTGAAGTCAGGAAGTGTGAATTCTTCAATTTTGTTCCTTTTAATATTGTTTTGGCTATTCGGAATTTAACGTTTTTAAAAAAAATAATCTCTTACTGTTTCCTATCTCTTTGTTCATTGCTTTATAGCAGTGTTTGGGTTTTTCTGATAATTTAGTGGTAATGTAATCTAATTAACTAATGTATTAAGCTACTTTCTCAACTTATCACTCTCTTATATGGAAAAAGTACCTGTTTCTCTATTATATGAAAAATTAAGAAACTGGCTGTTCTTGATCCCACCCACTTTCATACACCCAGGTAACCAATAATTGTTATATTTTTGTGACGTTTATTGCAGTTTATTATAGTAATAGTGTTATTGCATGGACTGGCTGTTATTTCAAGAATTCTCGGTCCTGGAGGGTGTAACTTTGTCAGAGCCCATGGCTTGCTTGAGATCCTGGGTTAATCCCCAGGTGTAGAGAGAGAAAAAGAATTTTAACAGTGCTGAGCGGGAAAAGAATTATAAAGCTTTAGTTTTATAAGCAAGATAACCAATTATTTTATACTACCTCTATTTTATTTTTATTGTCTTTTTCAAGGTAGGGTCTCACTCTAGCTCAGGCTGACCTAGAACTTACTTACTCTCTAGTCCCTGGCTGACCTCAAATTCACAATGGTCCTCCTACCTCCACCTCCCAAGTGCTGGAATTAAAGGCGTGTGCCACCATGCCTGGCTAGCTATATTTTAAATATAGGATAATTTGGTATGGAGGCCTTGGTAAATTCTAGTACTTGGAGGGCCGACTCAAGAAAGAAGTGAGCATAAATGTAAGGAAACACAGAGGGCAGTGGGGGGGGGCATAATGTATGCATTTAGCCAGACAACAGTAATAGTTCCCCCCGGTTTATGACCTCCCCAGTCATAGGCTTCTGATTAGGTTCTCAGTATCAGGGAGGAATTCCTTCCCATGGAGAAGGCCTCAAATCCAATCAGAAAACAGGTGATTTCCCCCTATAAAAGACATGACAGCGTTGCACTGTTTGGAACATTTGATCTGGCTGGCCAGGTATGAAGCCTCCAGGTATGAAGCTGGTTCACACCTTAAACAACTTTTCACCCCAACAGGCTGCTTAGCTCTTTCCAGCATCCTGACAGCTGATCAACAGGGCAGAGGCTCCCAGCTCAGGTCTAGGTTGATTTCTCAGTGACCTGAAGCCCAAGCTTGTGGATTCTTTAGCAATAGGATCTTACCATCTAGTCCTGGTGGGCAACCGAGAGCCTTAGCAATAGCCTGGAATATTTTAGGGGCTTCAGGAGCCTCCCTAACCAACAACTTGCTGGATGGTATCCCACACCTGGCACTAAAATTTTCTTATAACAGTCTATGAGTTCTGGGCACAGCATTATCCACCCCCACAGGATACTTCTGCCCAAACTCTCTGTGCTCATTTTTTTTTTTTTTTTTTTAGATTGGGTTGTCTTTTTGTTACTGATTTGCACAAGTTCTCTATATATCCTACAAATCTTTTCCTGGGTATGTGATTTGAGAAAAAAAATTTTTTTTTTGGTTTTTCGAGGTAGGGTCTCGCTCTAGTCCAGGCTGACCTGGAATTCACTATGTAGTCTCGGGGTGGCCTTGAACTCACGGCGATCCTCCTACCTCTGCCTCCCGAGTGCTGGGATTAAAGGCATGTGCCACCACGCCCGGCCCAGAACAGTGCTTTTAAACTTATCAGTAGATGTAATTTATTTTGTGTGTAGGCATAATTTTATTTCTAACTAATTAGTTAGTTGTCAATAGAGATTTTAAATAAGAAAATAATATAAAATTATTAGGAAAATCTGATGTCCTTTTGTTAAGCTGGACTCTGATTGTTTGGTCTTGGTAATTGACTACCATGGTTCTTTTGAAATTTTAATCCACAACAACTGAAATATGTGGGCACCTTATCAAAATGGAACGATCTGAAGAGGAAACTAATTCTGACTGAAATGTGAAGTTTTGTCTACTAAATCTGAGGTTGGATGAGAACAGCCAAGTGAAAATAACAAGTCTGGTGCTAGGAGTGTCATAATCCACAGGGATGATAGAAGCCAACAGGAACAAGGAGAGAGAGGGGGACTGCAGAGGAGGTGCCTCTGCCACCATCCACATCTGTAAGATGCTCACCGTCATTCGCCAGGCTGCGGTCATGGGAGATGTTAGCTCTTGGTTGGTTTTCTTCCTCTCTTCCTGCAGTCCTGCCGTTATCTGGGAAATGTGACTCTCCTATCTCCAGTCTAGTGAGCAATGACATCACTTCCACAACATTTTAGCCATCCTTTTGTAGCTATAAATTTTGGTTTGGGGCTGAAGAGATTGCTCAGTTAAAGGCACTTGCTTGCAAAGCCTGACAGCTCAAGTTCATTTCCCCAATACCTACATAAAGCCAGATGCACAAAGTGCTATGTGTCTCCAGAGTTCATTTGCAACAGCAAGAGGCCCTGGTGTGTTCTGTCCCCCAAACCCTCTTTCCTCTTGCAAAACAAATAATGAAAATTTTGTTTTATCTATCTTCACGCATGCATGTGTGTCCCCCTTCCAAAAATTTTTTTTTCCAAAGACCTATAAAGCAGACATGCATTTTTAATTTTCTGGGGAATAATTTTTTCATAGTTATTTAATTTTCTATAAAATTAAATTAGGGCTAGAGAGATGGCTCAGAGGTTAAGGCACTTGCCTGCAAAGCCTGAGGACCTGGGTTTGATTCCCCAGTTCCCACGTAAAGCCAGATGCACAATGGCACAT
>PVHP010053544.1:0-10735 GCA_004024765.1 Zapus hudsonius
TCCAGGCATGTGGAAATAATAAAAAAGTGGGTGTAGCTACTCTAATATCTGACAAAATAGACTTTAAACCAACAGCAATAAAAAAGGACGATGATGGTCACTTCCTACTCGTCAAGGGAACGATACAATAGGAAGACATTACTATAGTAAATATGTATGCACCAAATGCAAGGGCCCCTCAGTTCATTAAGCATAAATTACTCAAAAGCAAAGCAGATATAGATGTCAACACCATCATAGTAGGAGACTTTAACACTCCACTGTCATCACTAGACAGATCGTCCAAACAAAAGACAAGCAGGGAAAGAAAGTTGCTAAATAGCACCATAGACAAAGTAGGGATAACAGACATCTACAGAACATTCCACCCCAAGGACACAGATTACACATTCTTCTCAGCAGCGCATGGAACTTTTTCCAAAATTGACCATAAACTGGGCCATAAATCATCCCTCAGGAAATTCAGAAAGATCAGTATAATCCCCTGCATCATATCAGACCACAATGCATTAAAGGTAGAAATTAACAACGGTACAGGATCCAAAAATTTCAACAGATACTGGTGACTGAACAACTCGCTCCTGAACAATGAATCGGTCAAACAAGAAATCAGACAGGGGCTGGAGAGTTGGCTCAGCGGTTAAGGCACTTGCCTCCAGTGCCTAAGGCCCTGGGTTCAATTCCCCAGGACCCACATAAGCCAGACCCACAAGTTGGTGGTCCTGGTGCTCTCTCTCTCTCTCTCTCTCTCTCTCTCTCTCTCTCTCTCATCTCTCTGCTTGAAAACGAATAAATAAAAATATTTACAAAAAAAAGAAATCAGACAGGAAATCCAGAACTTCCTAGAAACAAAAGATAATGAGGACACAAACTTTCAGAACTTGTGGGACACATTGAAGGCAGTTCTAAGGGTGAAATTCATTGCTCTAAATGCCTTCATAACAAAGACAGAGAAGTCTCAAATTAACTAACTATCCTCACACCTAAGGTCATTAGAACAGATGGAAAAATCCAACCCTAGGAGCTCGAGACACAAGGAAATAATTAAGATCAGAGCTGAGATTAATGATTTGGAAACAAAAAAAAACAATTGAAAAATAGACAAATCAAAGAGTTGGTTCTTTGAAAAAGTCAATAAGATCAACAAACCCCTGGCCAACTTAATCAAACGAAAAACTGTAAAAGCCCAAATTAACAAAATAAAAAATGACAAGGGTGAGATCACAACAGATCCTGAGGAGATTGGAAGAATCATCAGGTCATACTTCCAAAACCTCTACTCCACAAAATTAGAGAACCTGGAGGAAATGGATAAATTCCTGGACACCTACCAACTCCCAAAGCTCAGACCAGAGCAGATAAAGATCCTAAACAATCCGATAACAATCGCAGAGATTGAATCGGTAATCAAGAACCTCCCCAAATGGAAAAACCCAGGTCCAGATTGTTTCCCAGCTGAATTCTACCAAACATTCATCACAGAACTGGAACCTCTCTTTTTGAAGCTTGTCAGGGACATAGAAAAAGAGGGTAGGCTCCCAAACTCCTTCTATGAAGCTACCATCGCCCTAATTCCCAAACAAGGCAAGGATGTAACAAGAAAAAATCCTAAACAAAATCCTAGCAAACCGAATATAAACCCACATCAAGACTATAATTCACCCTGACCAAGTCGACTTCATCCACGGATGCAGGGATGGTTCAACATTCGCAAATCAAAAAATATAATTCACCACATTAACAAACTCAACAGCAAAAACCACATGGTCATCTCAATTGATGCTGAGAAGGCTTTTAACAAAATCAACACCACTTCATGTTCAAAACCCTGGAGAGATTAGGCATAGACGGCCTATACCTCAACATGATAAAGTCAATATACGTATCTCCTAAAGCACAAATCTTCCTCAATGGGGAACGACTCAAGGAGTTCCCGCTTAACTCAGGGACAAGACAGGGATGTCCACTCTCACCACTGCTATTTAACATAGTGCTTGAAGTTCTAGCCCAAGCAATAAGACAAGAAAACAGCATAAAAGGGATACAAATCGGAGAGGAAGAAGTCAAACTATCCCTCTTTGCAGATGACATGATCTTATATATAGCATACCCAAAGAGCTGTATTAGTAAACTCCTAAAGGTGATCAATGCCTTCAGCATAGTGGCAGGATACAAAATTAACACACAAAAATCAGTAGCCTTTCTATATACAGAAGACAAGCATTTGGAAAAAGACATCAGAGAAACTGTCCCATTCTCTCTATCCTCAAATAAAATTAAATACCTGGGAATATCACTAAACAAGGTAGTGAAAGACTTATATAAGGAAAATATTGAAACACTCAAGAGGGAAATAGAGGAGGATGTAACGAGATGGAAAGACATTCCATGCTCATGAATAGGGAGAATCAATATGGTGAAAATGGAAATCCTGCCAAAAGCAGTCTACAAATTCAACGGGATGCTAATAAAAAACCCAACCTCCTTCTTCACAGACATTGATAAAATAATCTCAAAATTTATTTGGAAGGGTAAGAGATCTCGAATAGTTAAAACAATTCTGTGAAAAAAAAATTCGCAGGTGGTATCACCATACCGGACTTTAAAACATACTACAAAGCCATAGTAAGTAAAACAGCATGGTATTGGCAGAAAAACAGATAGTCTGATCAGTGGAATAGAATTGAAGACTCAGCCTTTAATGCAAGTAACTTCAGCTTCTTAGTCTTCTTCAAGGGTTCCAACAATGTATGCTGGGCCAAAGATAGAATTTTCAACAAATGGTGCTGGACAAATTGGATAAACATGGGTAAAAAAATGAAAATAGACCCACTGCTTTCACCATGCACACTGATCAACTCCAAATGGATCAAATACCTCAATATCAAGCCTGTAACCCTGAACACCCTGAAAGAAAAAGTAGGAGGAACCCTACATGAGATAGGAATAGAGAATAACTTCCTGAGTAAATCTCCAGTAGCCCAGGAAGTGCAACAGTCACTCAGTCAATGGGACCTGATCAGGCTCAAAAACTTCTGTACAGACAAAAACACCATTCTCAAAGTCAATAGACAGCCTTCAAACTGGAAGATGATTTTCTCCAGCTACAACTCAGACAAAGGACTAATTTCCAGAACCTACAAAGAACTCAAAAAAATTAATAACAAAAAAGCAAACTGCCCCTTCACAAAATGGGGCACTGATCTCAACAGAGAATTCACAGAGGAGGAAACACAAATGGCCTTTTCTCATCTGAGAAAGTGCTCAACACCCTTAAGCATCAGGGAAATGCAAATCAAACGACAATGAGATACCCCCTTACCCCTGTCAGAATGGCAATCATAAAGAAACCAATAACAATCGTTACTGGCGAGGATGCGGGGAAAAAGGTACCCTCTTTTACTGCTGGTGGGATTGCAAACTTGTTCAACCGCTATGGAAAGCAGTGTGGAGACTTCTGAGCAGAATGGACATAATCCTTCCAATGGACCCAGCTATCCCTCTACTAGGCATCTATCCATAAGATTTCACATCTTGACGCAGAAACATTTGTACAACTATATTTATAGCAGCTCAATTCATAATAGCCAAGAATTGGAATCAGCCCAAATGCCCATCCATGGAGGAATGGACAGAGAAACTGTGGTATATTTACACGATGGAATTTTACTCAGCTGAAAGGAAAAACGAAATATTGAAATTTAGGAAAAAATGGTTTGACTTTGAGCAGATCTTACTAAGCGATTACTCAAAAGTACAGAGAATAGTACGCCACATATTCTCCCTCATGTGGTCCTTAACCAGGATAGCCGTTTTCTTTATGCAGTCTAGTAGAAAGAAGTGAGATGTTATGAATGAGGGGTAAGGGATGGGGGGAGGGGAAGGGCATAATCATGAGGATAAACCATATTATATTCAAAACTATAAAATCCTTATGAGCATACTGTAACCTATTGAAAAAGTAGTGAGCGTCTCCTGGCAAGAGGGGCCATGAGTAGTAGGGGAGAGAGTCTAAGCCTGTGAATAATTAGATCAGCCTGACAACCCCTGGTTCCAACCACTGGTTCCTTCCCTCACTGAGCTGTTGACCAAAGTGACTCATGAGATTCCAACCACAAGACAGAATTCTGTCAAAGCTCTTGAGTGCTTTCCCCAGGCCTGAGGCAAAACCCTGTTACTGAAGAAACCACAGACTGCATTGATCAGCATCGAGAAACCCTTCAACATCCGGAATGGTATCCAGCCCCCAGAAGGCAGTTAGTGTAGTGCTGGAAGGCACTGCACAGGCTGCCAGGGGAAAATGATCAACGACAGCTGGAGTTAACAGAGACCACTGACAGGAAACACAATTGGTGGTTATGAGTAGGCTGACCACACCTCCTAGTAGGAGTGAGCAGCGAAACAAGAAAGGAGCACTTGTGTAATGGAGGAGCCTGGGCCTGGGGGAGACAATCAACAGCTTTCAAATTCGACCAATTTTCCACTCAGTGAGGGGGGCCCCTTGTTTGGAACTAGGGATTCAGGGCGATAGGCACCGGATACCGTAGTCTTGGGCTCCCAAAACAAGATGCACTATGGGAGCAAGTGACAGGGAGGCTACTAAAATAGAATCTAGGTAATCCAGAATTGTGTATATTTGTTAACCTACACTGATCTCACTCTCTGATGGAGATTGTGTTTGTATTTTTCAAGATGCAACGAGAGAGCTGGGGCCCATTTAACCCTACCAACTGACCATAGGCCATTAGCTGAGATTCTGGCAAGAGGGGAGCCACCACAGTCATATCGTGGAGGATCCAAATGGAACCCCACAGAGAATGACGGGATGAACACGGGGCCCACAGCCACCGCCATTAAATCAACACAGGATAAGCCAGTGAGACAGAAACCAACGATTTTCGCCACAAAGACCCCTAAGCTCTCAACCTTAAAGCAGCCTTAATACTCATCCACCACGACTCAGGGAACTATGTGGAAGAGGGGGAGGAAAGATTTTGATAGCCGTGGTAGGGGAGATTATCCAGAGGCATGGCAAGAGAACCTGACTGAATACTAGGCTATCCATGGTCCCCTGTCACAAGGACTTATCCAGACGACCCATGGAGGAGGTTATCCAGTTGAGGGGGTAGGGGAGGGCAGCGGGGAATTGGGGATAATAACTGATTGTTTGCCCACTAAATGTTGTACCTCATTATGGGCAATAAATTTAAAAAATAAATAAATAAATAAAATAAAATAAATGTTATCATTCAATTACTGATAGTTTCTTAAAAATGAGTATAATTTAAGTTATGCAAATTTATATTTGTATTATTTAAAAAGACGTTTATGTTACTGTGGCTTTGTAGTATATCTTTAGATCAGGAATGATGGTACCACCTGAGGAATTTTTTTTCCCCCTAAGGATTGATTTGGCTGTCCAAGGCCTTTTTCCATTCCAAATAAATTTTGAGGTTATTTTTTCTATGTCTGTTTAGAATGAAACTGGGATTTTTATTGGCATGGCATTGAATCTGTATAATGCTTTTGAAAGGATTTCCAATTTTACTATATTAATTCTACGTATCCAGGAGCATGGATATCTTTCCATCTTTTCACACCCTCCTCTATTTTCTTCTTGAGCATTTTTTAATGTTTTCATTATACAAGTCTTTCACATCCTTGGTTAGTGTTTACCAAGGTATTTGATTTTTTTAGGCTTTTGAAAATGGGACAGCTTCTCTGATTTCTTTTTTTGTATGCATATCATCTGCATACAGGAAGGCTACTGATTTTTGTGTTAATTTTGTATCCTGCCACTTTGCTGAAGGAATTTATCACCTTTAGTAGTTTACTGATACTGTACTTCTGGTCTTTTATGTATAGGATTATGTCATCTGAAGAAAGGGATAGTTTTACTTCTTCCTTTCTAATTTGTATCCCTTTAATGCCTTTCTCCTGTCTTATTATTTGGGCTAGGATTTCAAGCAGTATGCTGAAGAGCAATGGTGAGAATGGACACCCCTGTCTTGTTCCTGATTTTAATAGGAACTCCTTGAATCTTTCCTCATCAAGCATAATTTGGGCTTTAGGAGTTTTGTATATTTCTTTTATTATGTTGGGATATAAGCCATCTCTGCCCAGCCTCTCCACCTTTTTTTATCATGAAGTGGTGTTGAATTTTGTAAAAGGCCTTCTCTGTGTTAATTGAGAGAGATGGCCATGTGTATTTTGTGGTTGAGTCTATTAATTTGATGGATTACATTAATTGATTTCTGTATGTTGAACCATTCCTGTGATAAAGCCTACCTGGTCTAGGTGCATAATATTTTTGATGTGTTGTTGTATCTGGTTTGTGAGGCATAAAAACAGACAGACCGACCAATCGAACAGAATGGAAGAACCTGCTCTTAGTTTGAGTAACTATAATTACTTGATCTTTGACAAAGGTGCCAACAATATTCACTGACATAAAGATAGCATCTTCAACAAATGGTGCTGGACAAGTTGGATGAATACTTCTAAAACAATGAAAATAGATCCAGTCCTCTCACCATGCACAAAAAAGAAATTCCTAATGGATCGAGACCCCAAAATAAAACCTGAAACTCTGAAAATACTGGAAGAAAAAGATCAGAGGAACTATCCATGAGATAGGAGTAGGGAAAAACTTCCTGAATAAACCTCCAGTAGCCCAGAATGAACAACAATCACTTAACCAATGGGATCTCATCAAGCTTAAAAGCTTCTGTAAGACAAACTTGCCATACTCAGAGCCAATAGACTACCATCAATCTGGGAGATAATTTTTGCCAGCTATAACACAGACAGAGGTCTAATAGCTAGACTGTACAAAGAACTTTAAAAAATAATAAAATATCAAACAGCCCTCTCACAAAATGGGGCATTGATCTCAAAAGAGAACTCACAGAGGAGGTAACACAAATGGCTAATTCTCATTTAACAAGGTGTTTATCATCCTTAATCATCAGGTCCCCTGACACAAGGACTGATCCAGACGTCCCATGGAGGAGGTTATCCAGTGGAGGGGGGAGGGGAGGGCAGTGGGGAATTGGGGATAACAACTCATTGTTTGCCCACTAAATGTTGTAACTCATTATGGACAATAAATTAAAAAAAAAACTACAATGAGATTCCAACTTGCTCTAGTCAGAATGGCATCATCAAAAAATCTAATAACAATAGGTGCTGGTGAGGATGTGGGGGTAAAGGACCCTCATTCACTGCTGGTGGGAATGCAAACTTGCAAAACCACTATGGAAAGCAGTGTGGAGACTCCTGAATAGAATGGATATAGAGCTACCAAGAGACCCAGACATCCCTCTACTAGGCATCTACCCTCAAGATTTCATGCCTCTGCAAGTGACATTTGCTCAACCATGTTTATAGCAGCTTAATTCATAATAGCTAACAATTGAAATAAACCCAAATACCCATCACTTGATGAATGGATATCAAAGTTTACACTATGGAATTCTACTCAGCTGAAAGGGAAAAAATGACATAATGAAATTTAAAGAAAAGTGGACAGACTTGGAACAGATCATACTTAGCAAACTCACACAAGAACAGAGTCAAATACTGTGTTTTCTCCCTCATATGCAGTTCCTAACCAGGTTAAGCTTAAACTCTAAGCAAACCTGACAGGTGAATTGAGAGACTGTAAAAAGGGATGGAAGGAATGGGGGGAGGAATAGATGGGAGGGTGGGGTACTTATACAATAAGGTAAAGCAATAATGAATCAAAACCATAAAATCTTTACTTTCATACAGTAAGCTCTCTATGAAGCTATGGGCATCACGTGGTAAGAGGGGCCATGAATAGAATGGGAGGAAGCCTAACCCCATGAAAAATTGATCAGATGTGAAAGCCCTGTCCAAGTAATTGGTTCCTTCCCACACTGAGCTGTTAATCAAAGAGATCCATGTGGTCCCCAAAACAAGAAAGGCTTCTGGGGGCGGAGCATGATGGCGGATGAGTAGCAGCCTCGCCAGGACTCTCCTCTAAAAGGATACAGCGAGGGAGCTGTGGCCCATATAACCCTACCAACTGACTGCAGGCAGAAAGCTGAGATCCTGGCATGAGATGAGCCACCACAGTCATACAGGGGAGGATCCATATGGAACCCCACAGAGAATGATTGGATGAACAAGGGACCCACAGCCATAGCCATTCAATCCACAAAGGATAAACCAGTGAGACAGAAACCAACGAATCTCGACACAGAAAACCCCTAAGCTCACAACATTAAAGCAGCCTTAATACTCACCCACTACTACTCAGGGAACTGAGCGGAAGAGGGGGCGGAAAGATTGTGAGAGCCATGGTGGGGGAGATTATCATAGGCATGGCACCCCTCAGTAACAACACACTTGGGTCATGAGAACCCGGCTGAGGACTGGGCTATCCATGGTCCCCTACCACAAAGACTGATACAGATGGCCCACGGAGGAGGATATCTGGCTGACTGGGGATGGGGAAGGGGGGCAATGGGGAATTGGGGATAACAACTCATGGTTGGCCCACTAAACAATGTAACTCATTATGGACAATAAAGAAAAAAAATATCATGTGAGAGCAAGCCATGAATTCTAGCACCCAAGGGGGCAAATTTTGTTTTTTGGGAAAGAAAATTTCTGAGTCTCATAATGGCTCTCACTGTGTGCTCCAAAGTTGAATCCTATCTGATAAAATCTTATTTCTTAGTACCTAATTTCTCTCATTAGTGAAAAATAATTCAAATTTCATTTCATGTTTCTTTTGAGAAGGTGATAATTATGAAAAAATACATAGATACTTAGGGTTTTTTTTCAACTGGAGAACATAATCAGTTGATAATATATTCGTGTAAGATATGTGCTAATAAATACTAAGTTCAAAATTGAAGCAAGAACTTGATATTGATCTGCAATTTTAAGGACATCTCATCATCCCTTTCAAGCAGTATGGAAATGATTCATTTTAAATCAGTAATGTTGATCAAAAGGCCTTTACTGTATGCTTTAAATCTCCCTCCAAATCTTCAAAGAGACATGAACCAATGTCAGACTTGTCTTCTATTTTACCGGACTCGAAACTATGCAATGACTTCCCTTTGTGGATACAATAAAATCATTCATGAAACCAAGAAAAAAAAAAGAAAGGCTTCTGTCAAAGCTGTTGAATATCCACCCCTGGCCAAAGGTAAGACCCTATTGCTGAAGAAACCACGGAATGTCATCACACAACACTGAGAGACCGTGTGAGATCCAGAATGGTAACCAGCTCCCAGATGGTAGCATGTGCTGGAAGGTGCTACCTGAGCTGTCAGGGAAAATTGGTTAATAATATTTGGAGAAAGCAGAGACCACTAATATTAAATTCAGACTGATGTCACAAGAATGCTGAACACACTGCTTTATGGTAGAAATCAGCAAGTCAAGAAGTGATCACCTGTGCAATAGTGGTGCCAAAACCTAAGGGTGTAATCAACGGCTTTCAAATTAGCTAAGAGAGGTACTCAGTGACAAGGAACCCTTAACTGGAACTGGGATCCAGGGCAAAATCTTATGAGGAACAAAACCCTGGGCTCCAAGGGGAAATTCCCACAACCAGAGACTTACAGAGAGGCTACAGTCAATAGAATCTTGTCAAATTAGCAATGTGTGTCTCAGTTAACCTACACTGATATCACTCTCCGATGGAGATTCTGTTTGCATTTTTCAGAAGGCACCGAGAGAGCCATGGTCAACCCAACTCCACCAAAAAACCATAGGACAATGGCTGACATCCTGGCAGGAGATGAACCACCCTAGCCTATCATGTAGGCCCCAAATGATGCCTATGAGAAAGTAGCGAGATAAACAAGAGACCTATCACCACAGAAAGTCAGATAACCCATGATAGGTCAATGGAGACAGACAGCAAAGATACTCAACACAACCCAAAGCAGAAGTTCAGAGACTCTTAAGACCTCAACAATAAAGCAGACTTAAAACTCACCCACAATGACTCAGGGATCTGAGCAGAAGAGAGGGTGGAAAGAATGTTAGAGCCATGGTGGGAGAGAATATATAGAGACATTGCACCTGGCTGCCTCTTGTACAGTTCATAACCCCCTATTCCATGAACTGATCCAGTATCCAGTATGCCCACTGAGAAGGATAGCCAGTGGATTGGTGACAGGGAGGAGGGAAATGGGGTTACCATCATAAGATTTGCTCATATAATGTATCTAATTATGGATAATAAAGATAACAATTAAGAAGTTTACAATCTCTTTAGTAAAACATTGATTTTATCATGCAGATGTGATGAAGTTGAATATTCAATAGAAATAGATTTGTTTAAGGATTTAAAACAATAATGAGGTTACTGGTATTAGCTCAGTGGTAGAGTGCTTGCCTAGTGTGTGTAAGGTTTTGGATTTGATCCCTAGTGCTGAAAAAAAAAAACCTAATAGAAAATACTAAAACTGGGGGTGTGAGAAAAGCATGTAATTTTTTTCTCATATATAGTGCTAAGTTGGAACTCAAAAGGTATAGTTTTCAAAACTTAATATTTTGTATGTTTATGTGTAGTGTGATGTGTGGTGTGGTTTGTGTGTGATGTGGTGTACATTTGTGTATACTCGTTCACGTGTACTGATGCACAGGCCTGGCGTGCATCTGGAGGCCAAAGGAGAACACTGCTGTCCTTCTCCATAGCTCTCGCTGAACCTGGAGCTGCCATTTTTTTTTATTTTTATTTTTTATT
>PVHP010053545.1:0-10734 GCA_004024765.1 Zapus hudsonius
TTTCCCCGCCCGCTTACCCGGGAACTTACCAGTGCACTGCCCTGATTGCTGAGAGTTCTGAACTGTACGTACGGGCCACCACTTGTCGCGTCCTGACTCTACCAGCAAGAAAGGAAATGACCACAAGTTCTTCTCTACAGCAGTTTATTCAGGAAACCTTGAGCATTTACAGTCTTCTTCCTCAACCAGGATAAGCAACGACTTACATGCCAAGACCCTATCCCTGGTCTATACGTACACAATGAGGATTGGACCACATACACGGAAGTAAGCCAAGTATCAAGCTATAGCCATGTAAGGAGTTGTTTTTCCACATAAGCACACGCCAGCATTTGGGCGTTCAGCAGAAGTCAGCGCCATCTTGCAGGCACAAACGAGATTTGCTCACTACAAATAATTCTAATTGTATGACTGTCATAAGCCTCCAACCATCATATGGTTTCTAACAGGATGGGATCTAAAATAATTATGTGCTAGACAGCTCCCACTAAAGGAGTTTTGTGACACCAATCTCTGTCCCTGGCTTGCCCCAGGAAGAATTGGAAAATATATTTTAAAATTTCCTTAAATATAGAGAAGATAAGGTAATCACCTTAACATGCTCAATTTATTTATAAATTTAGATACAGACAGACTATTGTCTGGCATGTTTATTCCTTCCATTGGAGAAGATACTACAAAAAAATTGGCTAAATTCTAATTTCTAATAATGAGAAAAATCACAGGGCTCTAAATGCCCTCATACCTACCTTCGGTGACATGTGTGCTGTTATTAAGATTAAATACTATATATTTCTCTTCTTAATAACTCTTTTCTTCTTAACAACTCTGTTAATATATGTCATATGCTTTGCAATGCAGGAACCATCTCAGACCATATCAGATGCTATGATGCCATTTGATAAGCAATTCTGGGGATGGATCTAGAGTTTCCACAGTGGACAACAATCCAACCACTGAATCACTCTCCACTGGACACCCTATATGGAACACTCCCCACCTCTGGAAGGGATACCCCACCTCCTGCCTCACAATGTGAGACAGGACAAAATCTTGGCAATGTGATATATGGCTAAGGGACCCTCCCCTCTCTGAGGGATACCCCCAGCTGCAATAACTTCATGTCCTATTCAGCAGGAAATAAATGAGAGAGAGACTTCTTCGTCCCCATTCCCAACAGCAGTTGGGGTGTCCTCAAGAGAGGGGGAAATATGTGAGAGTTTAGGAGTGAGACCCCACACAAGGTTGCCAAGCTCCTCTTTTAACTCCTCCCCAGTCAGAGCTTGCCACATTAAGTTTGCCTTGCTTCTTAGTAGGTTCAAAAATGGTATTGTTAATTCTTGTTTCTTAAACATATATGTACTTCCAAAAAAAAAAAGGGAGGACCTGTCGGGGCCTGAGGCACTGCCCCACTGTGGACCCTGAGCTATGTGGAAATCTAGCAATGTTATGTGCTTTCCAAAACCAGCCATTTGTAGCTAATTACAATAATACCAGTAAGAGGCCACTGTGACTGCCTACGGCAACAGGGTTTGAAAAACTTTTACTATTGTGCAAAGTGAAACTTGCAGCTGTCTCCTTGTTCTTAGCATATAAGTTCGCTTGTTACCTGCAATAAACAGACCTTGATCAGACTCCTGTCTTGGTCTCATCTCTCGCTACCATTCTTTCCCACTCATCTAGGCTAGGGTCCCCCTCGTGACCCTCGTTAACTAGGCCCATGGTTCGGGTCAACTTGCTTTTCTCTTTCATTTCCAGGCCACAAGCTGAGTGGTTCCGTTCTGTCATACACTCTTACTATGATTTCTTTCTCTCCACAGATTCAACAGCACTGAGGTCAACGGATGGTGGACTAGAGCTTTCCAAATCATGACTCAAATGCAATCCTCCAGACACAAAGTGGACTTGAGATTCATGCCTGACATAGGACTTTCATAATGGGAGGAAAACATGATGATATCCGAACGAAGTGGACACTGAAGACTGGGGGAGGGGATATGATGTAGGGTGGATTTCAGAGGGGAGAAATAGGGGTGATGATGGATTTATTATGATTTATTGTCCATAATTATGGAAACTTTCAATAAAAAATTTAAAAAATTACTATATTCTCTAGTAGTAGATTATCTTGGGGTTGTATTGTTTTATTTTTGTTTGTTTTTCAGTTTTGACATGTGTAGATGAGATAGCGTCTCACAATGTGGCCCAGGCTAATCTCAAACTCACACTTCCTCTCTCTCAATCTCCAAAATGCTAAGGTTACAGGTGTTCACCAGCATGCTTGGCTTCAGGTATGTTGTACATTGATGGAAAACTAACACAAGAAGTAAGAAAATCCAGTATTCTTTGTGTTTCATTTTCTACTCATGGTTTCTCACTGACTAAATGTGCAAACCTAGAAGATTTACTTAATCCCTCTGAACTTTGATTCCATTACACATTGTTAGGTCCGAGATTCCCCTCCCCCCAGCGGGCCTCAGGAGAAGTTTCACCAAGACCTCTCCTGGGAGATAACACCCCCCTCCCACCTGCTGTGTCTCTGTCTGGCAGGAGGCACTGCCCTTCCTGATGCTGAAAAATACTGACCACCTGGTTCCCTCCCCCCAAGCTAAACATCCACCTTAAAAGCCAAATCTTGGTCTGAGTTTTGGGCTTCTCCCATCTTGGGAGCTAGCCTGGAGCTCGGGGTTCCCCTATTAAAAACCTTTTATTTCAGAGCGGTCTCCCTGGTGGTCATTTTCATTCTAACATATGGTGCCAAAATCGGGCTAGGGGTACCCCTGATTGACCAGGCCACAGCCCCAGGTGTTCCTATCTGTGGGCTGACTCACTTACATATGCCTGTCTCACTACAAAGAGCTGGTGGTGTGACCTATGAGATAATGAAATTAAAGTCTCTAGAGGTAAAATAAAAATTAATTCCCTTTCTTATTTTTTCTGCAGCTGAAAATTTGTTTCACAAAAAAAACTGAAGAATTTGTCTGCTGAGCAGGTAGAACGTATGCAATCATAGCCAACTTGAATGTTATAGCTCAAAAATACAAGACTGGCTACTCTATCCTGTGCTATTTAACATATCATTTGCTGTGGTTTTGGTCTTTCAGCATTAAGATATACCTAATTTGACTTGAAGATATATATATATGTATATATATATATATATATATATATATATATATATATATATATATATATATGAGAGACTAAATTTCACAGCACAAATGAAAACATGAAATATTTCAGCAACACATTTATGTTGATTATATGTTGAAATAGATAGCACTATTTCAGATATATCAACTGATAACTATAAATTTCATGTTACTTTTAACTTTTCAAAATATGCTCACTAGAAAAAATTATTATGTGTGTGGTTCACATTGTGACGAACTGTATTTCATCTGGAAAGCATTTGCCTGTGGATATTTGCCAATGACAGAAGTTTTTTTTAACTTATTATTTATTTGAGACATAGCAATAGAGAAAATGAGTGTACCAGTCCCACTTGCCTCTGAAAACAAACTCCAGATGCAGCACCACTTTGTGAATCTTGCTTTACATGGATATTGGGGAATTAAACCTCGGCTGTCTGGCTTTGCAAGCAAGCACCTTTAACTACTTAGCCATCTCTCCAGCCCCAACAAGTAAGTTATTAATTTTTTAATATTTTAACTCTGGATATTGTAACGCAGCAATGTCAATGGTCATGTGTTTATGTACTGTCAAATCTTTCTGTAATAACTGCTGACAATGAGTCCTCATTGAAGCTGTTTGCATCTTACTAAGAAATCAGAAGCAGGGGCTGGGCAGATTCTTAGGCACAATTCCTTCCATCCATTTTCTTAAATAGCACACATGCTTATTGACCACTTCAGCAAAATTTCTTCATACAGAAGGGTTTGAAGGGCAAAGGCAGAAATTATACACCTGAATGGTGATATACTGATAAGTAGCCGTTCTCTTCCCAGCAAACATAATAAACTTAGGTAACACCATTTTTTAAGGCATACATCGCATTAAAATTGTAGAAAAATAGCTTGTTTTCCTTCATTTCTGCCTTCAAATTAGAAAGGTCTTTTTTAAACATTTTTCTGCTATATTTTATGAAAATTAATATCGTCTTGTTTTGTACATTAAGCTTTCCATAATTCAATTTGATATCTCCATTATTGGACCTCCTTTAATGTGTATTTTTTGACATATACAAAATATGGTTTTACTAAATATGGCTCTCTTTGAAATATATATTTAGTGAATATTATCTGCTTATTTATACTCTTATCTCTTTTTTCTCAGAATTTTATCTTATGTCTCTGTGTCCTTACCCAGCCTTTGCTAAAGTAGAGAGAACAATTTTGGCTTACAATATTGGAAATAATAACCAGTAATGTATAAATGAATTCTCATAAAAATATTTAGTATGATTATAAGTTTATTATGAACAAAAAAGTATGTTGTGCACTTTGATCAAAATATTTTTTCTGCATCTCAGATTTATTAAGACTAAATGTGAATTCATGAACATTTCTTTCTTTGTCTGCTTCTGCTCTGATTCCTTTCAGTGAGTGATACCACCTACCTAAGTCAATATGCACCCCACCCCTACCACTTAGCTTGGTTTCATGTCTATTGACACTCCTCTCATCACTTATCTACTTGTTTCACCATTAATGCACCATCTCCAGGGCTCCTGTCTTTTCCCAGGAACCAGCTGAGGTAAACTGAGGCATTAAAAACAGTGCTTAAAATTTTCATTGCTTTTCATTGTGTTGAGGAAGTTATGTTACACTGTATTTATAAAACTGACTTACACTCCGTTGACTGGGTAGTCTAGCGACTGCTTGTCTTCATATTGGAGAGTGTGAGGACCTGGTAATTGCTCCTTGCATGAAGCTGGATGCTTCCACAGACCAATCTCATGCCAAAGGCCTGGTGTATTTCTGAAGAAATATTGATCTTCACCATATTGGAAGAACAAATAAGCCATATTCCAATGTCAGCAAAGGAAGGTAGCAACAGGGCAGGTGTACTTACCAGCAAAGGAGCAAGGGAAGCCTAGCTCAGACCACACTTTCCTGGAAACTTTTTACATACAGGATGTTTCTAGAAAGGCTGGCCACTGTGGGCAAAGGTCTTCTCTCCTCAGTTAATCCTTCCTGGAAATTTCCTGACAGATCAGCTCAATAGGCATGCTTCTTATTAGATTCTTGATCTAGTTGAGTTGACAACAAAGCTTACTTGTCACAGTACTTTATCTTTTATAATAATGACATGCATTTATATCACTTCAATATCAACACTTACTCCTCTCCCTTCAGACTTGAGCCTCATACTAGCATTGTTCTGCCTCTCCTAGCCACCCTTTCTTACCCTTCCATTTGCATCTTTAAGCATTGTGTTCTCACTACAGAAAGCACTCATTCTTTTTGACTTTGGTAACTATGACCAAGTCTTCCAATTAGTTAGCCCTGGAAGTATATGTTTATAGCACTGCACACAAATCTATCTAAAGCACTGTTTGTCTTGGGGCTCATTGGAATATAAGCAGCCAGTTTGGACCTCTTGACATTATTCCTGTCCTTCTAGAACTGTATCTTGCTGGAGTAGAGTGGGTCAGAGGGAGATATTTGCACTCCAAATTTGTGAAGGTCATTTCTGCACTGCTTGTTGGGAACATATTTTATGTCTTGCTTTTCGGGGTTGTCTGATTCTCATTCTTACAAGTGGTCATAGACTGTAAACTTTTAAATTTATTTATTATCTATTTACTTACTTGTATGTGTGTGTTTGTGCATGGGCAGATAAAGGACTCTGTTGCTGCAGGATAACATGAGTCCAGCTTTATGTGGATGGCTGGGAAATTGAACCCAAGGCCAGCAGGCTTTGTGAGCAAGCACTTTTAATCACTGAGCCATCTTCCTAGGCCCCTAGTTTCATACTTCTGTGACAAGGTTGATTAAACAGAATGGCCAGCAGGCATAAGTAAAATGTTCCCCCTAGGGATGTGTACCAGCTCTCCCTAAGCACCACATATTTATGCACCTACAGAGTGAGTCAGCACATTCTCAATATCTGCTCCTATTTTCATGGATTCAGCCAACAGCAAGTACAATCAACCAATTAATGCTTCAACTGATGAGCATTTTTCGACACTAGTGCTCCATGAATCTGAGTCTTTGGAATATCACACATATTGTCAAGAAATATTTTTCCAGCTAAACTCACAAAGCTAAGTAAAATTTAAGAAGTAATCAAAGAAAAAAAAATACTGCTGAAGAGGTCTTCCTGAATTTACACATTAGTTATTCAGATACCAATTTGCTACTTAATCAATAACTAGCAAAGAAATGTCAACTAGAACTTCAAAATAAACAAGAGATAGAAAAAAATGATCTACAAAATGGAGTTAATGAGAAAGATGTTTACTCACCAAAATCTCTCAGTAGTCAGTGAGGCACAGCCATGAAGGCTTGCTCTGTTCTCCCTGCTATTTACATGAAAAACAGAAAGCCAAATGCAGGGCACTCAGCAATCACTGGCTCAGACACCTTTCTCAGCCAAAAACCTCTCAAGGTATGGGAGCAGCGGCCAAGGTGTTTTGGTCAGGCACTGTGAAACTGCCTTGGCTGACTCACTCGGCTGTATATGATTCCAACAAGGAAATAATACCCCGTCTTGTTGCTCTGCCGTGGAGCTCTAAGAGAAGAAATGGCATCAAGGATTTCAAACATCCTACCTTGCTTTGTGCTCAAACTTTCACACAGAATAAGTTAAAGAGGGGAAAATGCCTTTGCTGCATCTTTTCCAGCAGTAGAAAAGAGTATTTGTTAAGCCATTGAGACAAAACATGGAAGTTTATATAATAGGTTTAGACAAGTGAAAATCCTCTGGGATGGGAATTATTTCTGTATAAACACTAAGTTTACACAGAAGTTGCAGATAATCTTTCTGGAAGTTTTGCTGAGGTTAGGGGCTGGAGTGCCATCAATTATCCCACTATGAACAAGGATAGAGAGGCTTTGGCATGAGCCAGGAATATGCTCTGATTATCCATCTCCTTAAATTCATCATTAAAGTTATTTTAATGAAGGTGAAACATATAAGTAGATTATTCTCTTCTCTCAACAATGTAAGTATGAAACCAGAAATTCAGTAAGACACTCCTGTCTAAATAACAACCAAATATTGTTCACGGTTCCTGTGGTGTTTTGAATATGAAAATTTCCACCGTAGTGTCATATGTTTGAATACTTGTCCACAGCTGATGGTGCTGTTTTGCAAAGTGATGAAATCAATAAGAGGTGGAACCTTGGAGAACTTTTAGGAAATGGGTCACTCAAGGAAGGTCTTCGGGTTTTCTAGATGAGCCCTTGATGCCTGTCCATTCTGCACTGCCTAACTGATCAGCAGCCCCTGCTGCCATGCCCTCGTCACCATGATGGACTATGTCCTCTCAAACTGTCAGCCACCATGAACTCTGCCTCCCTGAAGTTAGCCACAGCAATGAGAAAAGCTACCAACAGAGTCTTTGTAATTAGGTGAAATTACACAGAGGAGTACAGCATAATAACGAGTTGTAATTGGAATTAGTTTGCATATTGGCTTTGTCGTGTTTATCTTAAGCACTTTCTTTTTCCTCTCCATATCTCTGACTTCCCCTTAGAGGTAGAAGTCTAGTGATCTTGTCTTTCTCACAAGGTCACTACAAAAATTAGATAAGGTATATGGTAAGATGCCTAATATAGAAGCTTTACTATAATCTTAACTACTTATTAATGTGCTTATGCCTTTCACTGTTTGATATTATCAATAATTTGATGTGTAACTTGACCTGAGGATTTTCTTTTATGCTAAGTATGCACTTCACCAATGAGCTACAACTCCGCCCTCTATTCCTCTTAATCAGTGATTCTTTTCAAGATACTTTTTACTCATATATTATTTAAATTTTTTGTTTCTCCTACATTACCAAGCACAGCATTTTCAATGTTAATTTAATAATAATCTCAGAAAGCAAACAGGTTATATCTCAGCTGAAAGTACTGTTACCCAACTAGAAATAGCTATGCTAACAGCATAAATACCTTAGCAAGAGAAATTCCATGTCCTGACAACACAAAAGTTTTCCTTTAGAAATATATATCAGCAAAATATGTTTATACATATAAAACAGCACTTCAAAATTTTTAGCTCATGTTCATGTTCATGCTTGATTAAAGCAAACAATTTTATCATTTACTATCATGAAGACATGACTAGAAAAAGTACTTGATAACAGGATCACCTGTTAATCATCACACCGACAGTTTATACACTTTAACTTCAATATAATATTTAGAGAAAGCCAACTAAGATTGTACTAATTTAGCCTAAGATTACAAACTCTTTTCTTGTACTGACTGGAGGAAGAACAAAGGGCAGGGGACAATGTAATAAAGTAACTATATCTAAGAAAGACAGATAATAAAAAACTTTATTGCAAGAAGCTAAATTCCATAAAGTATTCTGCCTTAGGAACTGCATGGAGGGGGAAAATATTCATGTATGAGTGTGTGTGTATGTGTATATGTATGTTTATATATATAGGTATGTACACATATATTTAACATAATAACTTATATACAAAGATAATCATTATTTGGTCATGACTTTTACCATTACTTTAAGGTAATACCTAAGCAGTAAACAGCAGCAGAAAGTGTACCTTTATTTGTAGTAGAATTTTTCAAGCTTAAAAATTGGTCAAGATAGACAAATATTAATTCAATTTAATAAAAGATTGAAGCCGGATGTTGTGCTGCATACCAATAATTCCAGCACTTGAGAGAGTGAAGTAGGAGGCTTGCTGTGAGTTCAAGGACAGCCTTGGGCTACAGAATGAGTCCAGGTCAGCCTTGGCTAAGGTGAGATCCTACCTGGAAAAAAATTACATACAGAAAGATTTATATACATTGAAGATTATATAGCTAGTGAATGTCAACTTTAACATTAATATTTAGTCTTTTTTTTTTTTTTTTTGGTTTTTCGAGGTAGGGTCTCGCTCTAGTCCAGGCTGACCTGGAATTCACTATGTAGTCTCAGGGTGGCCTTGAACTCACAGCAATCTTCGGGCCTCTGCCTCCAGAGTGCTAGGATTAAAGGCATGCACCACCATGCCCGGCTTAATATTTAGTCTTTTAATCTTTTTACTATTCTAAACTTTAAAAAATATTTTTGTTAGTATACAAAGAAATGGGTTTCACTGTAGAATTTTCATACATACAAAAATCATTAGACGTTCTCAGTAACCTCCTCTCCTCCCTGTTTTTTATTCTCTTTCTCACCCTACAAATAATTTCCCTGATTTTTATTAAAAAATATATAACTTTGTTGCTTTCTCCTTTTCCCCCTTAGACCTTTTTCTCCCTTCTCATAGGCCTATAATCTTAACTTCTTATTAATATGTTTATACCTATATATATTGACATGCTAGACTTATTTACATATATGCATATGTGGAACATGAATATATATACATATATATGCATATCTAAATTTAAAAGTAGATTCCACATCTTATAGAAAACATGTTATATTTGTCTTTCTAAGTCTGACTTATTTTACCTAATATATGTAAATGTCATAATTTAATTTGTCTTTATAGATGAATTTTCTATTTGATTTTGATGTAAAAATATTATGCCAATGTACACTTTCTAGTTGATACCAAAAAAAAAACCTTCTCTTGAGTGACAGCAGCAGTAATAAACAAAATCATCTTAAATGTTTCAAATCCGTCAGAAGACTGAAAAGGAGAATTGATTTTTTGAATCCCAGTGTTTTCCTTGAGTTAAACTCTAGGCAATACTTCCTTCCTTTATAAGTTTATGAACATGTTCTATGGCATTGGCAGGTTTAAAAAAATACTGAGAACTTGAATGATGACTAGACTGTCTAAGAAGAGTCTCTTTTTTAATATATATTTATTGTCCATAATGAGTTACATTATTTAGTGGGCAAACAATGAGTTGTTATCCCCAATTCCCCAATGCCCCCGCTTCCCCATCACCAATCAGCTGGATATCCTCCTCTGTGGGTTGTATGGATCAGTCCTTGAAGCAGGGGACCATGGAGAGCCTAGTACTCAGCCTGGTTCTCCTGGCCCAAGTGTGTTGTTACTGAGGGGTGCCATGCCTCTGGATAGTCTTCCCCACCACGGCTCTCGCAATCTTTCGGCCCCCTCTTCCACACAGTTCCCTGAGTCGTGGTGGGTGAGTATTAAGGCTGCTTTAATGTTGTGAGTTTAGGGGTCTTTGTGTAGAAAACTGTTAGTTTCTGACACCCTGGCTTATCCTGTGTTGATTGAATGGCTGTGGCTGTGGGTCTCTTGTTCTTCCTGTCATTCTCTGTGGGAATCAAAATGGATCCTCCACGATATGGCTGTGGTAGTTCATCTGTTCCTAGGATCTCAGCTATCTACCTACGGTCGGATGGTAGGATTAGATGGGCCACAGCTCTCTTGCTGCATCCTGAAAAATACAAACACATTATCCATTGGAGAGTGAGATCAGTCTAGGTTAACAAATATACACAATTCTGGATTACCAAGATTCTATTTTTAGTAGCCTCCCCGTCAATCGCTCCCATAGTGCATCTTTTCTTGTGAGCCCAAGAGTATGGTATCCAGTGCATATCACCCTGAATCCCCAGTTTCAGTCAAGGGCTCCCCCTCACTAAGTGGAATATTTGGCCAAA
>PVHP010053546.1:0-10737 GCA_004024765.1 Zapus hudsonius
GCTGGAAGACACTACACAAGCTGCCAGGGGAAGCTGAACAACGACGGCTGGTGTAAACAGACCACTGACATGAAACAGTCTGAGGCCATGAGTAGGCTGACCACACCTCCTACTGGGAGAGAAAAGGAAACCAAGAAAGGAGCAATTGTGCAATGGAGGAGCCTGGGCCTGGGGGAGACAATCAACAGCTATTAAATTCGGCCAAATATTCCACTCAGTGAGGGGGAACCCTTGATTGGAACCAGGGATTCAGGGCAATATGCACCGGATCCCATACTCTTGGGCTTCCAAGAAAAGATGCACTATGCGAGTGACTGCTGGGGAGGCTTTTGAAAATAGAAGCTAGGTAATCCAGATTGCTGTATATTTGTTAACCGATACTGACCTCATTCTCCGATGGAGATTGTGTTTGTATTTTTCAGGATACAGCAAGGGAGCTGTGGCCCATATAACCCTACCAACCGACTGCAGGCAGAAAGCTGAGATCCTGGCATGAGATGAGCCATCACAGTCATACGGGGGAGGATCCATATGGAACCCCACAGAGAATGATTGGATGAACAAGGGACCCACAGCCATAGCCATTCAATCAACAAAGGATAAGCCAGTGTGACAGAAACCAATGAATCTCGACACAAAAACCCCTAAGCTGACAACACCAAAGCAGCCTCAATACTCACCCACCACGACTCAGGGAACTGAGCAGAAGAGGGGGAGGAAAGATTGTGAGAGCCGTGGTGGGGGAGAATATCAGAGACTTGGCAACCCTCAGTAACAACACACTTGGATCATGAGAACCCGGCTGAAGACTGGGCTATCCATGGTCCCCTACCACAAGGACTGATACAGACAGCCCACGGAGGAGGATATCCAGCTGACTGGGGATGGGGAAGGGGGGCAACGGGGAATTGGGGATAACAACTCATGGTTGGCCCACTAAACAATGTAACTCATTATGGACAATAAAGAGGAAAAAAAAGAAAAAAAAGCAGAAGGACCTGAGTTCAATTCCCCAGTACCCACATAAAGCCAGATGCACAAGGTGCAGCATGTGTCTGGAGGTCGTTTGTGGTGGCTTGGAGGCCCTGGCACTCTCTCTCTCTCTCTCTCTCTCTCTCTCTCTCTCTCTCTCTCTCTCTCTCACACACACACACACACACACACACACAAATAAATAAATAAATAAATATTTAAAGAAATAAAGTTCTGTGTCCAACTGCACTATTCATGTGTGAACAGCAGATGCATGTTATCTGCAGAGGTGCAAAGTCCTGCTGCAGTGTTATAGTCCACTGGAGAGAATTACAGTCCACCATGCTTCTTAAACCAATTAAGAGACCTTTATTGCCAGCAGTGGAGAGTGAGCTAGCATGCTCAGGAGGATTCTAGACACAGAGGGGAAGTGGAATAGAGCTCATAAAGCCCCAAACCACATACTTACAGCATTGCAACATCATTGCAGGTACAGGTCAGATAATAGAAGTTACAGTTAATCAATAACATCAAACCACTAATACATCAAACCTGGGACATAGACAGATAGTTAACCAAAAATAATGAATCTCCAGGAACCACAGGAAATGATAAACTTCTCAGTACAGCAGGTGTAACTGGGTAAGAATACCAAGGATGTAGTTTTCAGAGGGGGAGAGCCCCACAAAAAATGGAGTTAGCGGAAACAAAATGGAGTTACTTGGGATAGTTCAGCAGCTCCTGCTAGACCTTGGTGACAGAACCAGTCTGCAAAGAAGCAGAACACATGCTCAGCTGGGTGAATAGTACATGCTGAAAAGAACCACCAATTTGGAGATTTCTTTTTTATATCTTTATTATGAATAAGTATATACATTGTATGAACAAATCTTGTGAATGTGTCCCTGTTTCCCTCCTCTCTGTCCCCTACCCACTGGGGTACTTCCTCTGTGTGCATACTGGATCTGTCCATAGGTTAAGGGTTTATGAACTGCACCAGAGGTAGCCAGTTTTCTTTCTTTCTTTCTTTCTTTCTTTCTTTCTTTCTTTCTTTCTTTCTTTCTTTCTTTCTTTCTTTCTTTCTTTCTTTCTTTCTTTCTTTCTTTTGTTCTTTCGTTCTTCTTTTTTGTTCTTTCCCCTTGTGTGTTGTTGCTGATGGAGGCAATGTCTCTGGATATTCTACCCCACCATGGCTCTTACAATCTTTCTGCCCCCTCTTCTGCTCAGTTCCCTGAGTCATGGTGAGTTTTAAGTCTGCTTTATTGTTGAGACCTTAAGTATCTCTGGATCTTTGCCCTGGGTTGTGTTGGGTATCCTTGGTGTCTGTCTCCATTGGTCTTTCATGGGTTATCAGACTTTCTGTGATGGTTGGTCTCCTGTTTGTCTTGTCACTTTCTTGTAGTTTTAATTTGGGTCCTGTGTGAAGGCAAGGTGTGGTTTGTCTTCTGCCAGGATATCAGCCATCATCCAATGTCTTGTTGGTGGAATTGAATTGTCCCGGGCACTCTCATTGCCTTCAGAAAAATACAAACAGAATCTCCATTGGAGAGTGAGATCAATATAGGTTAAATGAGACAACATTGCTATTTTGGCTAGCTCTTAATGGGTATAGCCTCTCTGTAGCACTCTGGTAGTGGGAATTTCCAGTAGGAGCCTGAGTTCTTGGTTCCCCATAGGATTATGCCATGGATCTCTTAGCCAATCAGTACACTGTTGATAACCCTCCTCAGTTTAGTGCCACTATTGCACAGATGAGCTTTTCTTGACCTCCTTGTCTCTTCCATATAACCGTGTGATCAGCATTCTTGTGAAAACTGTCTATATTGTATATCAGTGGTCTCTGCTTTCTCCAAATATCATTGACCAATTTGCCCTGGCAGCTCGTGGCATACCTTCCAGTGCTACACAAGCTACCATCTGGGAGCTGGTTACCATTCTGGATCTAGCAGGATCTCTTGGTGTTGTTTGATGACACCCTTGTGATTTCTTCAAAAATAGGGTCTTACCTTAGGCCTTGGGCACGTAATCAAGAGCTTTGACAGAAGTCTGTCATGTTTTGAGGACCTCATGGGTCTCTTTGATCAACAGCTCTGTGTGGGAAGGAACCAATAACTGGGACAGGGAGATGCAGACCTGAGAAATTATTCTTGAGGTTAAGCTTTGTCCCATTCTATTCATGGCCCCTCAAAAAACAAATAGTGTCCAAAGCTTCCTCAGGAGCTTACTGTATAAAAGCTAGAGTTTTATGATGTCAATTCATTATTAGTTTATTTTACTGTATGAGCCCCCACCCTCTAATTCCACCCTCCATCAATTCTTTCCATTCCCTTTTACAGTCTCTTCATTTACTGACAGATTTTTGTTAATGTTCTGGTTTAACATCATTAGGAACCACATTTGAGGGAGAATATGCAGCGCTTGGCTCTCTGCTCTTGTGTGTGGTCGCTAAGAATGATCTGCTTCAAGTCTGTCCATTTTTCTTTAAATTTAATTATGTCATTTTTCCCTTTCAGCCTCATAAAATTCCATAGTGTATATGTACCACAACTTGAATATCCATTCATCCAGTGATTGGGCATTTGGGTTGATGCCAATTCTTTGCTATTAAGAATTGAGCTGCTATAAACATGGTTGAGCAAATGTCTCTGCTTCAGCGAGGAAACTTAGTTGTAGATGCCCAGTAGAGGGATACCTGGATCCACTGGTAGCTCTAAATCCATCCTGTTCAGGAGCCTCCACACTATTTCCCATAGTGGTTGTACAAGTTTGCAACCCCACCAGCAGTGAATGAGGGTCCATTTTTTTTCCCACAACCTCACCAGCATCTATTGTTAGTAGATTTTTTAATGATTGCCATTCTGAGTGGTGTAAGGTGGAATCTCATTGTTGTTTTGATTTGCATTTCTCTGGTGATTAATGCCATTGAACATTTTCTCAAATGGGAGTTGGCCATTTGTATTTCTTCCTATGTGAATTCCCTGTTGAGTTCAGTTCCCCATTTTGTGAAAGAGCTGTTTGATACTTTTTTATTTAATTTTTTTAGTTCTTTGTACATTCTAGATATTAGACTTCTATCCATATTATAGTTGGCAAAGATTAAATCCCAGTTTGATGGTGGTCTATACACTTTGAGTATGGTATACTTGTCTGTAGAGAAGCTTTTTGCTTAGTCTGTGCAGAAGCTTTTTTGCTTGATGAGATCCTATTGGTTAAGTGATTGTTGCACTTCCTGGGCTATTGGAGGTTTGTTCGGGAAGTTTTTCCCAATTCCTACCTATTAAAGAGTTCCCCCAATTTTTTTCTTCCAGGGTTTTCAGAGTTTCAGGTCTTTGATCCATTTGGAGTTGATTTTTGTGCATGGTGAGAGGAGAGAGTCTAGTTTCATTTTCTTGCATGTATTTATCCAATTTGTCCAGCACCATTTGCTAAAGATGCTATCTTTACATTATTGGCATCTTTGTTGAATATGAAGTAACCATAGTTGTTCAAGCTTAGGGCAGAGTTTTCAATTCTGTTCCATTGGTCTGTCTATTTTTGTGCCTGTACCATGCTGTTTTTGTTACAATGGCTTTGCATGTTAGGTGCATTTTGCACCTAACATCTTTAGGTCAAGTATGGTGATACCACCTGACATGCTTCTTTTACTAAGGATGACTTTGGATATCTGAGGCCTTTTGTCATTCCGAATAAATATGGAGATTATTTTTTCAATGTCTGCAAAGAATGAAGCTGGTATTCTTATAGGTACTGAATTGAATTTATATATAGCCTTTGGAAGTATTGCCATTTTCACAATATTAATTCTATCTTTCCAGGAGCATGGAAGATCTTTCCATCTTTTCACGTCATCCTCAATTTCCTTCTTGACCATGTTTATGTTTTCATTATACAAATCTTTCACCTCACTGGTTAGTGTTATTCCAAGGTGTTTGATTTTATTTGTGGCTATTGAAAATGGGACTGTTTCACTGATTGTTTTTTCTGTATGCATGTCATTTGCATACAGGAAGGCTACTGATTTCTGTGTGTTCATTTTGTATTCTGCCACTTTGCTAAAAGAGTTTATCACCTTCAGGAGTTTACTGATACTATTTATTGGGTCTGTTATGTATAGGATCATGTCATCTGTGAAAAGGGATACTTTCATGTCTTCCTTTCTAATTTGTATTCCTTTTATGTCTTTCTCCTGTCTTATTGCATTGGCTAATACTTTGATGTGCTGTTGGATTCAGTTTGCAAGGTTTTTATTCAGAATTTTTGCATCTAACTTCATCAGGGATATAGGTCTATAGGTTTCCTTTTTGGATTTATCTTTGTCTGGTTTTGGTATTAGAAAGATGCAAGCTTCATAGAAGCAGTTCGGAAGTATTCCCTGTTCTCCAATTACTCTAAAAAGCTTCAGAAAGAGTGGTTTGGGTTCTGTGATGGTTTGACTGAAAATCCATCAGGACCTAGACTTTTCTTTCTGGGGAGATTTTTGATTACATTTTTTATTTCAATAAATGTAATAGGTTTGTTTAGGAGATTTATCTGTCTGGGTTTAGTGTTGGTAGTTGGTAGGTGTCCAATAATTCATCTATTTCTTTCAGATTCTCCAATTTTGTGGAATACAGGTTTTGGAAGTATGTCCTGATGATTCTTCCAATTTCATTGGTGTCCGTTATGATCTGTCCCTTTTCATTTCTGATTTTGTTGATTTTGGATTTCTCTTTTTTCCATTTGGTTAAATTGTCCAGGGGGTTGTCAATCTTGTTAATTTTCTTTCAGAGAGCTGGCTCTTTGTTTCATCAATTTTTAATCATTTTCTGAGTTTCTAATTCATTGATCTCTGCTCTGATCTTAATTTCTTTTTGTCTTGAGCTCCAAGGGTTGGATTGTTCTAATTTTTCCAATGCCTTTAGCTGATTAGTTGGGTTACTAATTTAGGATCTCTCTGTCTTTGTTATGAAGGTATTCAGTTCTATAAAATTTCCCCTTTGGACTGCCTTCATTGTGTTCCATAGGTTCTGGTATGATGTATTTCATTATCATTTAGTTCAAGAAAATTTTCAATTTTCAAATTAAATTCCTGAAAAACCCATTCATTGATTAATAGTGTATTGTTCAATCTCCACTAGTTGGTGTAATTTCTCTTTTTTCTCTCATTGTTTGTTTCCAGCTTCAATGCATTTTGGTCCAATATGATGCAGGGCATTACCTCAATCTTCTTGAATTTGTTGAGGCATGTTGTTTGTCCTAATATGTGGTCTATTTTGGAGAAGGGTCTATGAGCTGCTGAGAAGAATGTATATTCTGTAGAGTTGGGATGGAATTTTCTGTATACGTCTATTAGGTCCAGTTGATCTATGGTGTTATTGAGTTCTATTATTTCCCTATTGACCTTCTGTTTTGATGATTTGTCTAAAGATGATAGTGGTTTGCATCTGTGCTCTTTCTTTGATATTTTCCTTGTGGGCTTCCAAAGTGCGCCTAGGCAAACTTGGTGTGGGGCACTCCACCTGTGTGTGTTCCTCTTGCGTTCTGTTCTACCCATGTTCATATGAGAGAATGGTTTTCCCTGGGACCAGAGAAGGGACCATGCATGAGATTGTGGTGAGGATTGGTGAGGTTTTGGCTCATGCTCAGTTCCTCTGGTGTCAGGCAGTGTGGAGCAGTAGCAGTAGCCAGCTAGGGGCTGGACCTTGTTTGGAATCCAGCATCAATGGGCAGGTTTGTGGGGCACATGGGCTGGTGGGAAGCCAAGGCAAAGCTCCCTCACCTGGCCTTGCCTAGGGTCAAGGGGTCTGAAAGTGCAAGGGTGGGTGGGAGGTCAGGGTGCAGGTCTCAAACCTGGCCTTGCTTGGATTCAGGTGTTAATGGGCAGAACTGTGGGGTGCAGAGGCTGGTCTGGAGCAAAGTGGCAGGTTTGCTTACCTTGCCTGGAACCCAGGGTTAGTGGGCGGGGCACATGGGATCATGGGGAGCCAAGGCACAGCTCCCCCAACTGGTGTTACCTAGGGTCAGGGGGTTGGGGCTCACAAGGGTAGGTGGGAGGTCAGGGTGCATATCCTCAACCTGGCCTCACCTTGGGTCAAGGGGTAATCTGGAGAGTTCTTTAAGAAGGGAAGAGGAAAGGATGAAGGGTTGGGAGGAAATGTCAGAAGGTAAAACCATCCACGAAAGCTTTAGCCAGGCAGATATGAAGTCTGGGATTTCCTATCAGGAGCCTGCCTCTCTATCTCAGTGTGGCTCAGTTCATTGACTAGAAACAGCCTAGGAGGGTGTGGGACAGTGTTCCTCTTGATGGAAATGTGGTCATGATAAGGGATTGAAATGGCCTCCCAGGTTCTTCCCGCATACACATACCCATACTCTCAGATCTAAATGAGGACAGTAAATGACATCTACAATGCAGGTAAAGCTCTGTCACTCAAAGCTCAAGCCAAATATATTTTAAAAGAGATACATCTGATAAAAAAAAAGAACTAGAAAAAGTTATCCTGGTGAGGGGCCCACACCTGTAATCTCAGCACTTGGGAGGTAGAAGCAGTACTTCAAGGTCATCAGAAACAGTAAAAAGTAAACAGCAAAAGAAACAGTACTGTCATAGTTAACCTCAGATTGTCAACTTGACAATATTTAGCATCTCCAAAGAAATAATCTCTGGTCTAGATTTCATTGAGGTGGGAAGAGTCACTCTAACTGTGGGCAATACCAACTCTTGAGTTGGGTTCCTGGACTGTTAAAATAAATTTGACTGGGCTGGAGTAGGCCATGTTCTCTGATTATAATGCAATTAAATTGAAAATCAATGAAAAACATTTTTAAATGCATACAACTGAAAGCTTTAAATCATGCATGTGTAAATAGAGAAATCACTATTAAAATAGTTTGTCTCAACATTTAAAGTTGAGACATTAAAACATTTTCTGTGAAAAAGAAAATTAGAGTTTCCCGATCCTCAGTTTTTGGACTACTCCTCTCCTTCCTGCTCCTCAGCCTTCCACTTCCACCTCTCTTTCTTAGATCAGCCTTCCCTTTCTGCCTCTTTTTTCCCAAAACTTGGCCTTCCCCTTCAGGCTCTCATTCCAGCTCCTTAACATTCCACCGCTCATTCCCTCTTTTTTGATTGATTTAGTTTATTTAAAAAATATTTTGGCTCCGGCTTTTGGCTTAGAAGTGCTACACACTGGGCCCTGAGCCTGTGTGAGCAGAACCACCCTGAGAGGATTCTCCACTCACATGGGGGAAAAACCTGAAGAAGACAACAAGGAACAGCTGGCAGCTCCTGAAAGAGAAGAAACCAGGGACAAGCTCAGTAGATCCTCTACAGCTTCACACAACCTCCCTTCCTCCAAACTGCAGCATCAGGAACCTCTGGAGAACTGGGGACTCCCAAGGAACCAGAGCCACTTCACAGCCACATAGCATCCAGCGCAACCCATCTGAACAGCAGATTCAGAGACCAAACCAGCCAAGCCTACAGCACAAGAAAGAGGGAACCAGCATAGGTGAGAAGGAAGCTGCTATAGTCAGCCATCGTCACTGGGGTAAATCTCTAAACCAGGCATAGTTTTTGGGAGGAAAGGAATTATTGACATTACAGATTCAAGGGAAGTTCCATAATGCTGAAAGAGGCTGACCCCCTTTTTTAGGCCCAAGCACAGAGAGAAACCTGTCACCAACACCACACACATAGAACAGCAAACAGGATGTTTTACAGTTTTTTTTTTACTGTTCATAATGAGTTACATTTTTAGTGGTCGAACCATGAGTTGTTATCCCCAATTCCCCGTTGCCCCCCTTCCCCATCCCCAGTCAGCTGGATATCCTCCTCCATGGGCCGTCTGTATCAGTCTTTGTAGTAGGGGACCATGCATAGCTCATTCTTCGGCCGGGCTCTCATGTCTCAAGTTTGTAGTTACTGAGGGTTGCCAGGTCTCTGCTATTCTCCCCCACCACGGCTCTCACAATCTTTCCGCCCCCTCTTCCGCTCAGTTCCCTGAGTCGTGGTGGGTGAGTATTGAGGCTGCTATGGTGTTGTGAGCTTAGGGATTTTTGTGTCGAGATTCATTGGTTTCTGTCACACTTATCTAAGATCGCGTGCTCCTTTCTTGGTTTCCTTTTCTCTCCCAGTAGGAGGTGTGGTCAGCCTACTCGTAGCCTCAGACTGTATTTCATGCCAGTGGTCTGTTTACACCAGCTGTCGTTGTTCAGCTTGCCCTGGCAGCTTGTGTAGTGTCTTCCAGCACTGCACTAACTGCCATCTGGGATCTGATTACCATTCCAGGCCTTGAAGAGTCTCTTGATGCTGAACGATGGTATTCTGTGGTTTCTTCAGCAACAGGGTTTTGCTTCAGGCCTGGGGAGAGCATTCAAGAGCCTTGACAGAATTCTGTCTTGTTTTTGTAACCTCATGGGTCACTTTGGTCAACAGCTCAGCGAGGGAAGGAACCTGGGGCTGTCAGACTGCTCAATTGTTCACAGACTCAGACTTTCTCCCCTACTACTCATGGCCCCTCTTACCAGATGACACCCAATACTTACTCTTTAGGTTATAGTATGCTCGCGAGAATTTTATTATTTTGAACCTAATTTGGTTTGGCCTCATGTTTGAGCCTTTTCCCTCCCCCCTTCCCTTACCCCACTCTTATACCTTCTCAGTTATTTCTACTAGTCTGGATAAAGAAAACGGTTATCCTGGCTAAGTACCGCATATGAGGGAGAGTATGCGGCGTTCCATTCTCTGTTCTTTTGAGTGTTTGCTTAGTAAGATCTGCTCGAAGTCAGACCATTTTTCCCTAAATTTTGATGTGTCATTTTTCCTTTCAGCTGAGGATAATTCCATCATGTAAATATACCACAGTTTCCTTGTCCATTCCTCCATGGATGGGCATTTGGGTTGATTCCAATTCTTGGCTATTATGAATTGAGCTGCTATAAATATAGTTGTACAAAATTTTCTGCATCGAGATGCGGCATCTTGCGGGTAGATGCCTAGTAGAGGGATAGCTGGGTCCATTGGTAATTCTATGTCCATTCTGTCTAGGGGTCTCCACACTGCTTTCCATAATGGTTGCACAAGTTTGCAATCCCACCAGCAGTGAATGAGGGTTCCTTTTTCCCCACATCCTCGCCATCAACGACTGTTGTTAGTTTTCTTTATGATTGCCATTCTGACCGGGGTAAGATGGTATCTCATTGTGGTTTTGATTTGCATTTCCCTGATGCTTAGGGATGCTGAGCACTTTCTTAAATGAGTCAATGCCATTTGTGTTTCCTCCTCCGTGAATTCTCTGTTGAGATCATTACCCCATTTTGTGAGGGGGCATTTTGGGTTTTTGTTATCAATGTTTTTTAGTTCTCTATAGGTTTTGGAAATTAGTCCTCTGTCTGAGTTGTAGCTGGCGAAAATCATTTCCCAGTTTGAAGGGGGTCTATTGGCTCTGAGTATGGTCTGTCTGTCTGTAAAAAAGCTTCTTAGCCTGATCAGGTCCCATTGGTTAAGTGTTTGTTGTATTTCCTGGGCTGTTGGAGATTTGCTCAGGAAATTTTTTCCCACTCCTATTTCTTGTAGAGTTCCTCCTATTTTTTCTTCCAGGGTGTTCACAGTTACTGGATTTATATTAAGGTCTCTGATCCATTTGGAGTTGATTTTTGTACAAGGTGAAAGGAGTGGGTCTATTTTCATTTTTTTACACATGTTTATCCAATTCCTCCAGCACCATTTGTTGAAGATGCTATCTTTGGCCCAGCATACATTGTTGGCCCCCTTGTCGAAGACCA
>PVHP010053547.1:0-10735 GCA_004024765.1 Zapus hudsonius
CTACAATGCAGAAGCCTCAGCAGGTTCTCTGTGGTAGAGGAGAGACAGCCATGGGAAAGGACTTCACACAGGAGGAGCAGCTGGGGAGGAGGTGGAAGTGGGTGATGGAGACATGGAGCCAGAAACAGAGCTGTGAGGAAGAAGGGGGAAAAAGGCTGAGCAGCAAGGGATGGTGGTTAAAATAACTCGTGGTAACAGAGCGTTCTTTGTTACCACACACTGCTCTTTGTTATCACACATTACAGAACGTTATAAACAACAGAAGCATGCTGTACAGTAAAGCTGTACTGCGCGCTCTGGGCTCTGGTGACCCAGCAAGCTCTCTGGCTTCCTTCTCCTGCAGACTGACGCTGTTTCTAGAACACCATGTTAAGACTCTGGCCACTGATCTCCCCATTTCAATCTATGCCCAGGAAGCATCTATGATGTTTGGCAGTGGGTACTTCAAAAGAAGCCATCTGCATTCATGTTGAGACAACACAGGAAGATACAGGCAGGACCGATCCCATCTGTGCTGAGGAGCATTGCGATCTATGAGCAAAGAGATGCAAAAATTTGAGGAAATGTTTTAGGAAGTCCATAGAATATGATCTTGCTTGAGTTTATAGAGAAAGTTCAAGGGACTCCATAGAAAACAATGATATAGTTGTTAGTAAAGGCAGTGAATGTACCTATATGAAGTTCAGGGCCAGAAACATTTCTTCTGGTCACTTCCCTGAGCTTTCTGTCTCTCTCTGCCTTGATCACTACCTTTCATACCCCAGACAACCAACTTCCTCTTCCCCAAGAGGTCCCACATTCAGTTTTAAATTTACCCACCACACAGGGGAAAATTGGAAGTGATGACAAGAGCAAAGAAAGTATGCCTATAAGAAAGACTCTCCACAGTGACCTTTCTTTTCTTGCCAAAATAAGCCCTGCTTCCTCTCAGACGTCAACATTGACTTTTTGACTATTTAAGCTCTTTCTCAATTTTGACTTCAAGTGAAATAAAACAATGGTGGCAAAGCAATGGTTGGATACTGAGGAATACTCCCTGCTCAGCTTCCCCCACTCTCTTCTCTGCCAGTCACCCTGTGTCTCTATAATCACTTACCCTGTCTGTACAGATGAAGGTTCTTTAATCTGACCATTGTTGAGCTGGAAAGATGGCTTAGCCGGTAAGGCCTTTGCCTATAATGCCCAAGGACCTGACTTTGATTCCCCAGTACCCACTTAAAGCAAGATGCACAAAATGGTGTGTGCATCTGGAGTTTATTTGCCCATTCTCTCTCTCCCTCTCTTTCTTGCTCTTGCTTGAAAATTAATTAAAATTAAAATTAATCTACCCACTGTTTAGATACTGACATTTTGTCAGGATTCTTTTATTCTCATCCCTTATTTTTCAGTCTGGGAAATGTTTTGTTTCTCTCTAAATTGTTAGCTTTTAGGACTGGGCAGTGTGTGCATCTCAGCTTGGCTATGTCTCCTTAGCAGGAACCTAAGTCCTGAAGAGGACATGCCTGTATTTGCAGAGCCTGTCTTTTCTTTCCCACCTCATCACTTTTAACTTCTCCTGCCACCTTCCAACTGTATTCCATCCAGATGATAAGCAGAGTTACAATCCCAACATTCTTTACAGACACCCCCTCAATTCCAATCTTCATAGGACAATCAAAATTGTCCTTCCAAAGACAAATGTTCTTAATATCACGGCTATGTGCATGTTCCTTAAACCATTGTGGTCATCCTCCCAGAAAGTGCTTCCTACACCCTCAAAGATCAGAGAGTCAATGTCTTCGGATCACCTGGCCAAAATCTCTGGGCATTATCTATTACTACGAAATAGATACAACTTGAAGATGTATTTTCAGTTTTCTATCTCTTTGGTCATGGGTCTTTGGACCTAGGACTTAACCTGTCTCCATCTTAGTTGTGTGCAAGTCTCAGCAGCAGGATTAGGACCTTTATGATATGCCTCCAGCTGTACCCTATGATAGCGAGTCATTCCTTTCCTCCTCTGACCTACCATATGTACCCCTTTATCTCCACAGTACCGTTGAACATGTAAAATTCTGAGTTGGATATTTTGTTGTATTACATTAGGAGCTATCAGAGGTCAGGATACTATTCTTGGAATAAATCCTCAGGGCCTAACACAGCATATATGCAGAATGTCTGATTCACTGGATTGCATTTAATGAAATAATAAAAGAATCTTCCAGAGGGGTTAGGGAGATGGCTTAGCAATTAAGGTTCTTTCTTTCAATGCCTGATTGTCTGGGTTTGATTCCCCACTACCCACATAAAACCAGATTCAAAAACTGGCACACATGTCTAGAGCTTGTTTACAAAGGCAGTAGGCCCTGGCGAACCCATTCTCATTCTCCCTCTGTCTTTCGCTCTATGTGCCTATAAATAAGTAAATAAATAAAATATTTTTTTAAAAAGAATCTTCCTCCCCCAACAACCTTTATCAATCAGACACAGGAAAAATTTCAAAAGCTCTAGAGAGAAACAATGGAGGGATGTATTCAGAGATAGTTTTGTTCTCTATAATATATCCATTTGTGGAGTTTTACATTACTTTCCCAACATATGTACTAGGTTTCAACAAGGAACTGAGGAGGCTCAGCAAGGTGCCTGGCACTACACATAGTGAGGACTTTAGGTGTCACAGAATCGATTCATTAACAAGGAAATTCATGAACCTGCACAACCCTTGTATAAACTAATCTCTTTTCCCCCATCCCTAGAACTTTGCCATTCCTTTGTTAAAGCATACTGCACGATGCTTCATGTACTCATGATCTAACTGATGGTGGGATGGTGTTGACAGGCAGTCTTCCACGGTGGACCATGTGCCCTTAGAAGGTAGAGGCTCCCAATTCCTCCTTGCCACAGCCTCTACAAAAGCCACTAGTACAGAGATCTGTGAACAGCTGGTACTCAACCTGTAACTGTTTGAATTTGATGAGTCTGTTAAAAATGTCAAAGCTTAAGATAAGCAAAAAGCAGTAATTATAGTTGTTTAAAGCCAACACTCCAGACTGAGGGAAGGAAGAGGGAATCTGAAATACTACTAATAGGTAATAAATAGCAGGTTTCCTCTGATCAGAGTGAATGCAGAGGCAGGATGGCCTTAAAATTAGATCAGTTAGGGACCTGACCTGACCGCCAATGTGTGTTCAGACCCCAGACCCTAGGCAAGGCCAGGTAAGGGAACTGTGCCTTGGCACCTCACCAACCCCTGCACCCCACAACTGGGACCACCGACCCTGGATTCCAGGGTAGGTAAGCAAGCAGCTGCTTAGCTCCACACCAGCCTATGCACCAGTGGCTCTGCCCATTAATCCCATGACCACAGGTGATGCAAGGTTTAGGGCCTGTGACTGACCTCCCACCTGAACTTGTGCTTTCAGACCTGGACCCTACTTAGGCAAGGCCAGGTGAGGGAGCTGTGCCTTGGCTCCCCATCAGTCCCTGCGTCCCATGACCATGCCCACTGACCCTGGGTTCCAGGCCAGGTAACCAAGCAGCCGCTTTGCTCCACACCAGCCTGCCTCTTCCTATTAACCCCTTGATCCCAGGTGAGGCAAGGTTTGGGACCTGCGCCTGACCTCCCACCTGCCCTTGTGTATTATTTGGACACGCGACCCTAGGCAAGGCCAGGTGAGGGAGCTCCACCACCACGCCCACTGACCCTGGGTTCCAAACAAGGTCCAGACCCCAGCCTGCTACTGTTGCTGAAGGTTTGAATACCGCCCCCACATACACTTTCTGACACCAGAGGAACCGAGCACGTGTCAAAACCTCATGAGTCCTCCCCACAATCTCGTGTGAGGTCCCCACCTCTGCTAAGGGCCTGGGTAAAACCAATCTCTCACCTGAACATGGGAAGATCACAACTGAAGAACACACAGGCAGAGAGCCCCACACCCAGTTCACCTAGCCCCACTACGGAAGTCCACAATGAAAATACCAAAAAGAGCACAGATGCAAGCCTAGAAGGAGATGACAACATGTTCAGGATATCTCTGCATGAATTCTATATCCATATTATTAATGGAAATGTAAGCGAAATTTGATAATGTAAGTGAAAATGTGCAGAATCATCTCACAAGCTTTGCCACCAGGCTCAATACAATGGAGGAAAAACAGATGGACTTTGGTAGAACAGTAAATGAGCTAACGGCAAACCAGCAATCAAAGAAGCTCAAGAATCAGCTGACTAAACAAATACAAGAATGAGTACAAGGAAGCATTGAGTAAGACAACCTTTGAAATGAAAATGCAACTCAACAAAGAGACAGACCATGCAAAAAGCTATTGGAAAACAAAAATCAAATGGAGATATTTAAAACATCACTAGAATCCCTCACTACCAGAGTAAATATCCTCTGACATGGAACCTAAGACATGGAAGACAAAGCAGAAGAAAGAGATCAGGATAACAAAAACTTGGATAAGCTCAAAAAAGAATGTAAACAAAATATTAGGGAGCTATGGGACACCCTTAAATGAACAAACCTCTGGATAATGGGGATACCAGAGGGTGAAGAAACCCAGGCCAAAGGCATAGAGAACAAATTCAATGAAATTATTGAGGAAAATTTACCCAATCTAGCAAAAGAGCATCCCATCCAGATACAAGAAGCACACAGAAAACCAAACAGGCAGGACCAAAGAAGTTCCGCAAGACACATTGTAGTTAAAACCCTGTCATGGTTTGATCCAGGTGTCCCCCACAAACGACTGTGTTCAAGTTGATCAATCCTCAGCTGATGGCAGTTTAGGTTTTACAACCCTAATGGAGCTATGTTATTGGGGGTGGGATTATGGGATTTATAAACCAGCTTCCCCTTGCCAGTGTTTTGCATACCTTCCTGCTGCTGTCTGCAGTAATATGGCAGAGGTGATGTCTACCCCTCTGCTCATGCCATCATTTTCCCTGCCAGGATGGAGTCTTCCCTTGAGTCCTTAAGCCTAATAAAACCATTCCTCCACAAGTCAGGGGGACTCATATAGTAAACTAAACTAATAATGAATTGACACCATAAAACCCTAGCTTATATACAGTAAACTACTGAGGAAGCTGAGGGTACCTCCTGGTACTAGGGGCCATGAACAGAATGGGAGGAAACCTACCCTCAAGAATAATTGCTCAGGCCTGCATCTCCCTGTCCTAGTTATTGGTTCCTTCTCACACTGAGCTATTGATCAAAGAGATCCACAAGTTCCCAAAACATGAGAGACTTCTGTCAAAGCTCTTGAATACCTGCCCAAGGCCTATGGTAAGGCCCTATTGCTGAAGAAATCACAGAGTGTCATCAAACAACACCAAGAGATCCTGCTAGATCCAGAATGGTAACCAGCTCCCAGATGGTAGCATGTGTAGCACTGGAAGGTGTTGCATGAGCTACCAGGGGAAATTGGTCAGTGATATTTGGAGAAAGCAGAGACCACTGATATACAATATAGACAGTTGTCATAAGAATGCTGAACACATGGCTATATGGAAGAGACCAGCAAGTCAAGAAATGCTCATCTGTGCAATAGAGGCACTAAACCAAGGAGGGTAATCAATGACTTAATGATTGGCTAAGATATCTGCTTAGTGACAAGGAACCCTTAACTGGAACTGGGATCCACGGCATAATCCTTTGGGGACCAAGATCTCAGACTCATAGGGGAAATTCCCACTACCAGAGAGCTACAGAGAGGCTACACCCATTAGGAGCTAGTCATAATAGCAATGCTTGTCTCATTTAACCTATATTGATCTCACTCTCTGATGCAGATCTGATTGTATTTTTCAGAAGGCAGTGAGAAAGCCGGGGACAACCCAATTCCACCAACAAGACACTAGATGATGGCTGACATCCTGGCAGGAGACAAACCACACCTAGCCTTCACACAGGACTGAAATGAAACCTATAAGAAAGTGACGAGAAAACAGGAAACCAATCACCACAGCAAGTCTGATAACCCAGGAAAGGTCAATGGAGACAGACACCAATAATACCCAACACAACCAAGGGCAAAGATCCAGAGATACTTAAGATCTCAACAATAAAGTAGACTTAAAACTCACCCACTATTACTTAGGGAACTGAGCAAAAGAGGGGGAGGAAAGAATGTAAGAGCCATGGTGGGGAGGAATATCCAGAGACATTGCCCCCCTCAGCAACAATACACAAGGGGGAAGAAAAAAAAGAGAAAGAAAAACTGGCTCCCTCTGGTGCAGTTCATAACTCCCTAACCTATAGACAGATCCAGTATGCACACCGAAGAAGTTCCCCTGTGGGTAGGGGGTAGAGGAGGGAATCAGGGACACATTCACAAGATTTGCTCATACAATGTATATACTTATTCATTATAAAGATATTTTTAAAAGAATAATAAAAAATAATAAATAAAAGTTAAAAAAAAACCTGACAATCCAAATAAAATTTCAGTCTTTTACAATTAAGTATGATGGTATTCATAGGATGTTTCAGACTGTCCTTTGTGAATTTGGAGGGTTTTGATTTTTTAAAATTTATTTATTTGAGGAAGAGAGAGAAAAAGAGACAGAATATGCATGCCAGGGCCTTTTGACACTGCCAACAATCTCTAGACGTAAGTGCCCACCACTTTGTGTATCTGGCTTTATGTGAGGACTGGAATATCAAACCCCGACCATACAGGCTTTGCAAGCAAGTGCCTTTAACCACTGAGCCATCTCCCCATCCCATGTGTTTACTTTGAGGAAGGTCAAGAGGAAGATGATTGCTAAATTTTGACAAATGCCTTTTCTGCACTCATTGAGAAAAAAAAATTGTCATTTATTTTATAGATGTGGTCACTGCCATGCATTCATTTTCAAACTGAAACTAAGTTTCAGTTATTCCAGATAAAAAAATTCTGTAGTAATAATAGTGAACGTGTGAACATTTTTCAAGAAAGTAGATATCAAAGTGATATGAAAATAGGAAATGATGTGAGATGGACATTATAATTAGTTTGATTGTGATGATTGTTGCACGATGTCAATCAATACCAAAATGTCAATTTTCACATGTTAAATAAATATATATATATATATATATATATAATGTATGTATATGTATATATAAAATTGTTGATCAGTTAATGAAGATCAAAAATGCTTAATCATTTCTTTTGCTCAGGGATTAACCCCACCATATGTATATATGTGTGTGTATGCATGTATACATATACATATATATTGGCTTTAACATTCAGATATTAACAGGAATTTTCAATTATGTTAAAGGCTATTATTAATAAATGTTGTTTAACTGAATATTTTAACACAAATGAGTATGGGATATGTCACTTTTTTCCTTCTCCATTTGCGAACAGGTTCATAAATCTCTGTTAGGTTCTACTAATATGATTACAATTAATTTAATGGATTTCCTAAAATTGAAGTACCTTGTATTCCTAGCATGAGTGATCATGGTATGTTTTTACTATGCTGCTGGTTTAAGAACATAATATTACAGTCTTTCTGTCAATAAAATTGATTTTGATCTGTAAAAAAACATAGATCAATTATTTTTCTCTCTTATTTAGAATATGGATAAACATGCATTATTACTTCTCCACTTATATTGGCCAACACATTTTCAAGTGAAAGCTTTGAATATATGCATATACAAAAGTGTGTAGAGCCACTACTGAGCGAAGATGAAAAGTGTTTTGAGATAAAAGACCAAAAGGAAAGTGGATTCTGAAATGTGATCTTCATAAACAATACGAAAACAATCAGCAACTAATAGAACTGAAGTCTAACTTTTCTAGTGGAAATATGAAACTTCAGTACCAAGAAACAGAAAACCCAGAGCTACAGAAAAAAGGCCAGAATAGAGGTCTAAAATCTATTTATATTGACAACCACATTAAGAGAAAACAGCAGTAATACTAGACATGGTGGAGTACACTTGTTATCACAGCATTTAAGAACCTAAGGCAGGGGGGAATTCCTGTGAGCTCAAGGTTAGCTTGATCACACAATTATTCTGAGAGCACTGAGGCCCATAATAAAAAAAGAAATCACTAAGAGATTTCAAGGAAAAGAAGTTCATTATAAAATCCATACAGCTGAAAGTATTCCTTGAGCACCTACGACAGAAATATCTGGAACCCTTATTCCCAAATGAGCTCACAGCTAAGCGTCCTAATTAGCCCAACCAGCCTGGTTCACACAGTACAAGCCTGATCCTTCCTCCAGCATCTCCAGTGCTCTCCTTTCATCCCTAGCTACTCCCCGCTCTATCAACACACACAACTGTTGGGCTCCTGGATATGCTCAGAGGTTCATTCCTACCTTGCTCATCTCATTACTGCAACTTCTCCCTGTGGTTCCCTGTGCATGTGGAATGGAACTCCCCAACCTTCAGGCTCTACCTCTCATTCACCAGCAAACCACAATGCATTTGGAACAAAGGAACACAGCTGAGTGGCGAGATAAGTGTCTGGTCATAGCCATGGTAACTCTGGATTTTCCTAAACTCCCAAACACCCTACAAACACCTACTTCTCAAAGGGGAGAAAGAATACAGAGGAGATTTAGACAGAAGATGGAGGAGGGCTTAGAGCCATCCACACAAATCCTCCCTCTATCAGGACACCCATGACAACTGACTTGTCTACCTCCTTTGAGAAGCCAACACTACATTCTATCTACCTTTGTAATCCTATGGGCCCATACAGTTCCTTGGCATAAAACATATGCTGAAGTTAAAAAAAAAATCAGTGAATCAAATAATTCAAGGGGACAAGAAGAAACATTCTCAATTATTGCCCACTGCAATGAGAGTAGAATGAAGGCCCTCACAGACAAGTGAAACCCCCTCTACTAAGGCTTTCACCAGTAAACCCCAGCTCTGAGGTGGGCAAACTGGAGAAGTTCCATTATAGTGCAGGGATTACAACTGCATCTCTAGAGTCTAACTGCAAACCCTAGCCTCATTTCTAATTTGAGACTGCCTTTGAACAAATTATTTAATGTCTCTGTGCCTTGGAGTCCATATATACGAAGGTGAAAATATCCAGTTATTATGAGTGAAGTTAGTATGAATAAGATGCCTGTGCAAACAGTACATAGTAATCATTTTTTCCACTTACCCTTAATCTCTAAAATAAACAACTCCCAATCATCAGCATCATCACTGATCACTTGTTCCACGCCAAACATAAGCTACATACGTGCACCCCTACTGTGTGTATTTATTAGTCTTAATTTCAGATGGGAAAGCTGAAGCACAAATTGGATAATGGACATTGTGGCCTCACATCTTATAAATGGCAGATGCATGAGTTAAACCCAGACCATTTGGCCTTGGACTTCATGGTCTTAATCATTATGCATTGCTGCCTGAAAAAAAAGGTAATATAATGAATATTCTTTCTGGAACATTCTGGAGTAAATCACCTTGGCCCACAATGCTTTCCTTCAGCATGGATGCTTTTACAAAGGGTGTCCAACAGGAAGACAACAGTGTGCAGTGGGCTGGAGGCAGGCAATGGCTTCTCTCGGCTCTCCAGGGGCTCTTCAGCCAAAACCTGAGCAGGAGAAGGCCCTTAAAAGTTAGACAAGACTAACCAGCATGCTTGCCCCTAGTCCAGAATCACTTGGCTTTCCAGCGCCTCTTAAACAGAAGAGGCAAATGCTTGGCCAGTCTTGGCCTTCCAGTGTTCCCTAAGGAGCTGTGAACAGAAGGAAGACCGGTCCTGTGGGCCACAGCATCTGCAAAGCCCCTCCTGACCCAGCACTGAGGCTTACTGATTCACTTACAACCTTTCTATAATGTAGCTAGAGGTGATGCACTTGGGGCTGTAACACACTTTCCACTTAAATTTTAAAGCACTTAAGGTCAAAGATGCTTTCTTCCATCCTGACAGGTCAAGTTGAATGACTCTGTCACCGCTTCACTATGCCTTGAGGCTCATCTTATAAAACCCCACTCTAAAACCAGAAAATTTCAGCCTATGGTGTGTTAAATAGGTTGTTACTGACTAATTTTCTTGTGTGATGCACTGACTTTTTCATCCATTTCCTCTTTATTTCTTTCTTTTTTTGAGGGAGGGTTTTACTCCTCTAGCTGTCTGGACTCTAGAACATGCACTCCAATCAACACCACCAAGCAAACTAAAATCTCAACCTATAACATTATATGGTGGATAGAAATAAGGAAAAAAGAATGTGGCAGGAAAGGAAAAAAGGCTGAGGAACAAGGTGTCATTATTGAGACTGAAATCTCTGAAACCATGAACAAAAATTGTGGGCATTAACTGAGAATAACATACAAATAATTCTTCTGAGACTATTTCTGGTGTGATGCTTTTCTGTTAAACTCTTGTCTTTTTTCTGTAACTAAGTTAAATATATGCTATTAACCCAGGCTGCTTAAACCAATGTAATCAAGCTTCTTAGGCCTTAGACTGCCTATGCCCCGAACAGCTCAATTGATCAATATTGACAAGGTTGCTGGATATGTGGATGTGACCTTAAGCTATGTTCTTTGTTTTACCTCCCCAGTGACCTGGTTGTACTCTTGTCCCAGATGTTTAAATGTGAGAGATACATGAACACCAACACCGCTGGAAGCAGCAGATGTTGAAAGCAACGAGTTGCTCACAAGAATGTTGAAAGCAACAGGAGGACTTACAGTGATGATGTCTGTGAATGGTAAAAATGGTGTGTGTGTGTGTGTGTGTGTGTGTGTGTGTGTGTGTGTGTGTGTGT
>PVHP010053548.1:0-10754 GCA_004024765.1 Zapus hudsonius
CACGCACGCACGCACGCACGCACGCACGCACGCACGCACGCATAAGACCAGGAGCAGGATGATCTGGGGAGCCATGTGGCTGTATCCTCACCCTTTGGCGGAGCGAAGAGTAGCCAGAACTGGATGGCTCTCAGTGAATCTGTTTGTAAAATCTGGCAGAGAAGTTCCAGTACCTGTGGACAGGAAGACAGGCTTAGGTCAGTGTGAGGCCACAGCATACTCCGACCAGGAGTGCAGGCTAATGTGGATTTGGGGACACCAAGAGCTCCTCCCTCTGACTTTGGGCTTCCTGGGATGTATGCTTGGCTCTTCTGGTCCCCATAGGCAGTCCTTGCCTCCTATCTGCTTGAGACCTTGAACTTTGTGGGAGACTTTTTCTCACCACAGGTCTGGAGGGGGGTGGATATTGAACCTCCCTGCTAGACAAGTACAGAATCCAAAGCCTGGAGAGGGAAAGACACTGAGCAGTACCTGGTGGCAGAATTGAGCTCAGATGTCGCCTAGGTAGCTAGCCCTCATTTCTGGAGCCCCATGGGGACACCCCCACACACACCAGGAACCCCTCACTGGGATGGTAAAACAAGAGCTGGCCAGTCAACTCCTCAAAGACGCACCGAGTTTTGCATGCTTGGGTCTTTTGGGTGGGGACTTGGGGTACCCCTTGGGCCTCCCCACCCTGGAGTTCCCAGAGCCTGGAGCTGTTTTCAAGGATGTTGGGGATTCCAGGCTGCCAGCCTGCGAGTCAGAGTGGGCTGCCTCTGCCAGATGCCTAGTGAAGGGCTCCAACCAGCAGAGCAGCCGGGACTGTGGGCTCCTAGCTGCCTCCTCAGCCTCTGGCTTCCCATGCCTCTTCAAGTCAAGTAGTGGCAAGAAGTAGTTCAGCTCTGTCCCGGATGTACTCTGGGAGCTTCCTAGACCACCTTGCTGATGAAGGCTGTGGCTACAGCTGGCTGGAGAGGGGGCCCACGGTAGGAGGTGGAGCCCCTGGGATCCTAGGAAAGTGAGGTACCCTCAGCACTTGCCAGTCAGCCATCTTGAGACCTGGAGGGGGTCTGTCAGGTCCCAGCAAGTCTGCCTCATACCTGACTGGGTGGGAGCTGGGCTGGGCCTCTCCCCAGGCCTGTGCCTGCTCAGTGCCCACCCTCCAGGCCAGCCTTCAGTTGTGGCAGTGACCCACCGTGATCTGCCCTTGGGCTATACCCTCATCTGTCCCATCCTCCTTACCTTCCCTGCGCCCCCTCCCCACAGGACCTGAGAAGCTAATTCCATGTCCGGTGAGGTCATCCTGTGGTGGAGAGAGGACCGATTCTAGTCCTAGCTACAATGCTACTTCTCTGGAGTCCTGGGCCACAGAACACTACCTGGCAGGGCCTCAGCCTCCTCATCAACAAAATGGGAGTCCTGGGAACCTATCTGTTCTATCCCCTCTTCTGGGTCCACTGCCTTTAGGAAAGCAGACACACACTGGACCTTCCCAGGGGAACACGCATGCAATCTCATAGGACTCTCCAGTGGCCTGGCTCATCTCCAGCTTGATGAGGGAATGAGATGGGAAACATAGGCCAAAGCCTGTCAAAGATGGAAGACTGAACCAGGCATAGTGGTGCCTGCCTTTAATCCCAGCACTAGAGAGATAGAGCTAGGAGGAGCACTGTGGCTTTGAGGCCAGCCTGGGACTACAGAGTGAGTTCTGGGTCAGCCTGGGCTAGAATGAGACCCCTAATATATATGGCTGGAGACTGGGCTGAGACCAGCCTTACAAGCTTCTCAATTCCTGTGGTGCTTTCTCATGGACAGCAGATGTCACCACTGGGATGGATCTTGGGTGTTAATGTGCACACCCTCTTAGTGTGGCCACATCATAGCAAGAAGACTCATGGGTGTGAAGGGAGGACTTACACGGACAGTGTCAAGCAGAAACCATTTCCCTAGAGGCAGAGGAGCTCGGCGTCCAGAACGCCAACGCCTGGGGCAGGGTCTTCCTGGTCTTACAGTCTTAGAGGCCAGCCGACACCCCAGAGAGGCCACCCTATGGTAGTCTGGAAGGGTCCTGGTTAGCCGGCTTGGGAGCCTGGAGGCAAGGACTGCTGGAGCCCCTGCCCCCAAAACAGGGCTCACCAGCAGCTCCTGGTTCTGCAAGAGGGAGGCCTGGATTCCTCCGTCTCTGCTAGAAGGATGGTTCCGCTGGCTTTGGCGGGAGCTTCGGCGGGTCAGGGCTTGGCTGGAAGCTGGGATGAGCCTGCCTGTCTCCGAGGAGTACTTTGCACCCTGCTCTCTGGGAGGCTCCTCCTTCTGCCGGGACAAAAGTAACCAGAGACTCCAGGAGCCAGTGAGAGGGGAGGGGGAAGGCATAAGGGAAGGTTCCAGCATTGTCAGGGACCTAGGATGTCATCAGGCCATCCCCACTCTGTCCTAGACCTCAGGTTTGAAAGCAGATGCCCCTGGCCGTCCTTCTTCTCCTCCCTGGGCAGGCCCTGCCTGCTCACCCCTCGCCCCAGCCCATCAGAGATGGGAGACCAGCACCCTGCCCCAAGCCCCAGTGTCAACACTAATGCCAGGCTCAGTTGCCTCTAGGTTTGTCCCCCACAGCTTGCCATCTTTTCTTTGGACTCCAGGGGGTCTCCTGCCTTTACAATTCCAGTTGAGACTTGTAGTGTCTTTCTGGTTTTTGTTGTGTGTGTGTGTGTGTGTGTGTGTGTGTGTGTGTGTGTGATATGTGTATGCGTATGTGTATTTGCATGTGATTGTGGGCACGCACACGTGTGTGGAAGTCAGAGGACAACTTTTGGCTGTCAGTCCTCCCTTCCACCTTCTTTGGGGCAATGGCTCATGAGCTTCTGAGAAATCCTCCTGTCTCAGCGGCCCCTCTTCCTCCTGCAGGCACAGTGGGACTATAAAGCCTGTCACAGCTTCGCCTTTTTCTGGACATCTGAACTCAGCTCCTCATGCTTACACAGCAGACACTTTATCCATTGAGTCATGTCCCCATTTTTGTTTGTGTGCTTTGTGACAGGGTCTCACTAAGTAACACTAGATGGCCTGGAATTTGCAGTGATCCTTGCCCTCAAGGTTGCTGGGATTGCAGGTGTGTGCCACCGTACCTGGCTTACTCCCCATTTTAAAGATAAGAAACCATGTCCTAGGCAGTGCTCACTGCTATAAGAAGGGACTGGAGAGATGCCTGCAAAGCCTAAGGACCCGGGTTTGATTCCTCAGTACCCACATAAAGCCAGGTGCACTGTGCACATGCATCTGGAGTTCGTTTGCAGTGACCGAAGGCCCTGGAACATCCATTCTCTGGAAAGAAAGGAAGGAAGGAAGGAAAGAAGGAAGGGAGGAAGGGATGGAGGGAGGGAGGGAGGGAGGAAGAAAGAAAGAGAGGAAGGAAAGAAGGAAGGAAGGAAGGAAGGAAGGAAGGAAGGAAAAGAAAGAGAACAAGAAGCCAGACCCTGTCTTTCCACTCTGGTTTCTCAAAACACACTCCGTTGTAAGTCCCAGGTCTGTCTGAAGACCACCTTCAAGCTGCCATTGAATGTCACCCCTGAAGCCAGCCCCATTCTGATTGAAAGCCTTCAGCCATCTTCCCCTCCTTATGAGTTTGAACACTAATCGGGGAAGTTTCAAACAAATTCCTCTTCACCTTTTTCTATTGCTGCCCATTTCCTTTCTGCACTCCAGGCCCCAGTGTCTAAAACTGTGCCACAGTGGAGAGCTTCTGAGGTTCCAGGAGCCTCTGCTCGTACCTCCTAGCATTCACGTGCATATCATGACCCAGTGGCCTGCTCTTGTGTGTCCCTTCTCGGATTTCTTCCTCCCCATCCCCACTTTTTACTGCATATATGTGTGTGTGGCGTGCATGTATGCATGTTTGTATGCGTTTGGGTGCATGTGTGTGTACATGCATTTGTGTGTGTGCATGTGGAGGCCAGAAGCTGGTGTCAGATGACTTATCAATTGCTTTCCACCTTTATTTTTTGAAAAGGTGAACCTGGGCTGGAGAGATGGCTCAGCGGTTAAGGCACTTGCCTCCAGTGCCTGGGTTCAATTCCCCAGGTCCCACATAAGCCAGACCCGCAAGGTGTGGCCCTGGTGCTCTCTCTCTCTCTCTCTCTCTCTCTCTCTCTCTCTCTCTGCTTGAAAATGAATAAATAAAATATAAAAAAGAAAAGAAAAGAAAAGGTGAACCTGAACCTGGAACTCACTGATTGCCACTAGACTAGGCTAGCCAATAAGCCCCGGAGATCCTCCTGTCTCTGCCTTCCCGGGACTAGGATTACAGACCCATGCTTGCCTACCCAGCATTTTTATGTGAATCTGAACTCAGGTCTTCATGCTTGTCCGGTAAACACTTGACCAACTGAGCCATTTCCGCAGCCCGCTTTCCTCTTTTCCCTTTCACCTTCAGCTTCGTCCAGTGCTCAGCCTCTCTTCCCAGGGGCAATAACAGAGCTTGGGGTGGGGTCCACTGGCCGTCTCCCCCAACTTCTTTATTCTGCACCCACCTCTTCTGTCACCAGCTCATCCTCCTTGGTGAAGAAAGCCACTCTGGAAGTCAGCTCTTTCAACTTCTTCACCCAGTTCTCTGGGAGGAGAGGACAAGACCCTCATGAGCTGTGGGGCCAGGGTTGGGATGGCAGGGACGACTCTAGCTGGAGGATTCCTACCTTTTAAGCCTTTCTACCCTGGAGGTAGGGTTAGGAGCTGCACTGTAGGTAGGGGTGAGGTCCCTTCACTTCTAGAAGGTGCTGGTATTGACAACCTACGTCATTTCAGGGGGCTGCTGGAGAACGCCAGTGGTTTGATCTAGCGTCACCTGCCTTTAGGTACCTGGAGCCAGGATTGGGATTTGGGAAGAGATGCTGGCCCATTTTGAAGACTTTTGGCCACACCCTATACAGTCTGCTCTAGTACTCTGGCCCTGGAGCCTTTCTGCCCTGTGCTGCTGTGATCCCTTCCCCAGGATCTTCACCACATACACCTGCAGAATCAGAGAGGTAGCATTTGGCAAGGCCAGTCCTCCAAAGTCCCTCCAACACCACAGCTGATGGTTTGGATCAGCCGGTGCCTGAAAATACCTGCCACTAAATATTCCAAGTATTACACACCTTTAATCCCAGCACTTGAGAGGAGGATCTCCCTGAGACTACACAGTGAATTCTTGGTCAGCCTGGGCTAGAGCGAGACCCTACCTGGAAAAACTATATATATTTACATATATATTCCAAGTGTCACTCCTGTCACATGACTATTATCAAAATCAGCCTGACTTCTGCTTTTTATTTCTCCTCAAAAGCACCTTAAATCCAAGGAAGGATTTTTTTTCTTTTCTTTTCTTTTTTTTTTTTTTTTTTTGAGAACTGGGATGTGGGGACAAGGTGGGGAGTGATACAGAGAAATGAGGGAATAGTGGATACCCAATTAAAGAGCAATGCTCCTTTCTTCTCAGGCACCTACTCAAGCCATGCAGCCCTGGGGGAGAGGCGTGAACCCCTGTAGAAGACTGGACCCAGGTACTCACCAGAAGAAAGGTGGGGGTTCCGATTGGACTGGGGGCCATTGGGGTCAGAGATGGGCATCCCCATCAGACGGCTGGATAAGAGTATGGGTGGAAGCAAAGAGGGCACAGAGGACTCGTTCCTGACCATGCAGACGGGCTTCCCAGTGAGATCTGTGGAGAGGGTGAGATCTGTGGGCTGGGAGTGGGGTGGGGGAGGGGGCTGGCTGGACTCCAAGAGACCAGAAAGAGCTCCAATCTTTCTTCCTGTAACCTGAAGCCTGTGTTGTCAGTCAGCAACCTAGACCAGTAGCCATCCTACGCACTGACAATGAAAAGAATCACCAATGAGTTGGGCAGAGATAAGACAAGAACCCAATGTTGTAAGAGTCTCATCCTGAGGTCCTTCTGACGTCCTGTGACAGGCCCACAGTGTGGAGATAGTTTAAAGATGAAGACAGTGCAGAGGGAACTGTCTGATGGGAGGAGACCTGGCCTCGAGAAGATCTGGGCAGATCTCCTGCTAGCGATGGGGGTATTTTACATGCGAGGGTCTTTTCAGTCCAGAGTTTGGACAACAATGACATTATCACCGAGAGTCCAGCTTCAAGGACCAGCCAAGTTAGTCCTTTTCATGGGGACAACTTCCTTCCTGAAGTGTCTTCTTTGGTCCCAGGATCCTCACTCTTCTGGCACCTCTTGGTTCCTGTTTCCTCATCTTCTCCAGTGATTTTTTTTTTCCTCAACCTCTTCATCTTGGGGTCCAAGAGCCGTTCAGCCCACCAAGTTCTACTCTCTTGGGTCTTCAAGATCCACCCAGGTCTGTCACTTAAAGTACCATCTCTCCTGGAATGGTCCTCACAGGAGTACCTCCCCAGCCTCCTCAGTCCTAAATACAACCTCACATTTCATAGCTTCCATTTCCCCCCCAACTCCTCTCTACCTACACCCTCCCACACTCCCCCCAAATGGCCCTTGATGCTTTTTTTTTTTTTTTGAGGTAGATTCTCATTCTAGCCCAGGCTGACCTGGAACTCACTATGTAGTCTCAGGGTGACCTTGAACTCACAGCGATCTTCCCATCTCTGCCTCCCGAGTGCTGGGATTAAAGGCATGCACCTGGCTAAGGTGGTTTACGGTAGCACCAATGGCCTGCAAGGGCATCTGATTCAACCCCAGTGCCTTCTGATGATGCCTCCTCCCCTCTCCTTTCTTCCTCTGTTCCCAAGGCTCCCTTGCTCCCTCCAGCACAGCCAGGATGTTTGTGTCGGCAGGGTGTTCTTGTCCTTCATATCCACGTGGTTCACATCCTTGCTTCTTTAGTTCTTTGCTTCATGACCACCTTTTGAAAATGGCACTCTGCCCTCTGTAGCCTGACACTTACATCTGGTCTATCTTCCACCCTGCCTGCCAAGATGTCAGCTTCAGGACATCAGTGACTGTTTTGTTCACCACCGTGTCCTGGGAGCCTAGAGACGCTCTCATTCTGTAAGTGTTAGGGGTGAATAGATGAATGGGTGGGATGGAGGGGCCGATGGGATGGATGGATGGATGGATGGATGGATGGATGGATGGATGGATGGATGGATGGATGGATGGATGGACGAGACAGCTGAATCAGAAGGAAGAACACAGTTTTCAGGCAGAACACCTCTTCCTTTCTCTGATGTACGGAGTGGGAGAATTGGGCAGGGAGGGAATTCCTATAGGGCTCCTCTGCTATGCCCTGGGGCCTGTGCTTTTCTCCTATTCCCCAATTCAGCTACGGTTTGGCCTTGGGACCCTGGCCAGGCCCCACGCTCTCTGAGCCCTGCCCAAAAACAGGGGCTAGAGTGTGTGCCTTGTCCCAGATCTCAAGAACAAGTAGCGATCCCCACTCTGTGCACCCCAGCCAGACCCCGCTCCCTTGCTCCTACCTTGGATGTGGGTCACATGCTGGGGGTGGGGGTGGTGCCGGGAGAAGAAGGAGTGATGGCTGAGGCGACCAAAGCGGTAAGTACCAGGTGTTTTCTGGGCATGAGGGGCCTTCAATGCCTCTTGGATCAGCCCGAAATCCATAATGCCTGGGTTCACTGGCTTTTTATGGGTCTTGGCATCTCCATTTTTCTGCGCCTTGGGCTCTGGTTTCTTCTCGGGCTTTGGCATCACCTTTGGACTGAAGGAGAGGGTTTCAAGAGACATAAATGCACTTCCTCTGACACATGTACCCACCTGGCCTCAGAGCTCAATGCTTCTCATGCAGCCCAATCCCAGAGACTAAAATCTGTCTTCCTCATACCCTAGTACCCCCATCCTATGGCACCCAAAGCTTGGCTTCCCTAGAGTCCTTTCCCCATGGTACCATCCAGTTCCAGCGAGGCTCTGTCTTCCTAAGATGCCTTGGCAGGTCACTGGGGTCCATTGTGAGAATTCAAATGGACTCTCCCAGGACCCCCATTTTCTCCCAGAGATCAGATTTAAAACCAGAAGGAGAAGCCTGAGACCCACCTAATCGCCATACACTTGGGATGGTCCCATACCCCCCTTATATTCAAGCCCTCCACCCCAGGAGAAGAGGGTTGGCTTCAGCAGGGGCTCTCCCCAAGCCAAACTGTTGGCAGCCCCAAGAAGCCAGCTGCAGGCTGACACCCTCCCCTCTGCCCTGGGGGACAGTCCTAACCCAGACTCAGCACCCTGAGGCCAGAACTACAACCAAGGCCAGACAGGCCTGGCAAAAGTCCTTTCTCCGCAGAGTCCCTCCCAGTAGATGCAGAGTTGACTCAAAAGCTGCAGGAAGGAGGCATCAAGCCCCTCTGTTGGACTTCACTGGAAACCAGCCTCCTCAGGTTCCCAGCACCCACCCTCTCCTGAGGACTACTCACCTCTGCCCCTGAAGGCAGAGGGGAAGGGCAGTCCAGCCGTGATCCAAAGGTAGCCCGTGTAGGGCCCGCCTGGCCACTTGCCTGTTGTCTGTCTGTATTCCCTTCTCCTGCTGGCCCTGGCTGGAGTAGAGATGGACCTTGGATATGTTAAATGAGGCTTTCTGCCCTTGATCCCTGGGAGGATTTTGCTGGACGGGGCCCCAAGCTTCCGGTTCCAGTTTCTTCTCATCTCTAGACAGTCTAGGACTTAAAGAAATAAAGCAAAATGGTCTTTGAAAGTGGCAGTTAGTTAACTCTTGTATCCCCAATGCACAGGTGATGGTCACCAGAAACTCCCAGTGTTCCTGTGCTGAGGTCCTCCCTACCCTCTTGCCCATGTCTCGTTCCAGAACTTATGCTAACTCAGCCACCTGAGCTTTCTTGGATGGTGGTAGAGGTGAGAAAAGGCTGCCTCTCCCTGGATCTTGGACCCCAGTCTACCGAGTTTCCCCAAGGCCACCGCTGCCTTCCACCATGCACCAGCTATCCTGGCCCCAGCACACTGGTTGGTCAGCATCTGGGCATCAAGGGCCTCACCTTGACAATGGATTCTCAGCAAGCTGAGTCTTCACCTCCATCGTAGTCTAGGGCTTTCCAAATGGGATAAAGACTAGTGTACCTAAGGCTAGTGTCCTGGATGGGTGACAGGAGCGCTTGTGGACTGGCTGGCAACAGGAGTGACACTTTGGGGAGAAAAGCGACAATATCGGATAAAGTTCAAAGCTTGGACACTGTATTATCCAGCACTTTCTCTTCCAGATACGAAAGGAACTCTTGCAGAAATCCATTAGGGGTTATATACAAGAATATTGCTATTTACAACCAGGTGTTGGTGGCTCACCCAGCACTTTAATCCCAGCACCTGGGAGTCTGATAGGAGGACTGCCGTGAGTTCAAGGCCAGCCTGGAATCACATAGTGAATTCCAGGGACTAGAGCGAGACCCTACCTCAAAAAACCTAAATAAATAAATAAAAATTCACAGGCAAACAAAATGATCACATATAACTAAGCCCCCCCTCAAATATATATATACACCAAAAAAAAACAAAGATGTAAAATTTCCATAGTGACTATTTCTGGGTGGGGTGAAAAGCAGAAGAGCATAGAGGAGATGTGTTAGTGGCAACATTTTAATTCTAGGTGTTGGGTGGCTCAAAAAAAAAAAAAAAAAACAAATTCATTGAAATAGATGGACGATGGCAGGTGTTAAATTTATGGACCTCGGCTGGGGAGATGGCTTAGCAGTTGAAGCACGCTGGCTTGGGTTTGATTACTTAGTAGCCATGCAAAGCCAGATTCACAAAATGGGGTATGTTCTGGAGTTCATTTGCAATGGCAATAGGCCCTGGTGCATTCTCTCTCTCTCTCTCTCTCTCTCTCTCTCTCTCTCTCTCTCTTTCTCTCTCTCTCCCTCTCTGCTCTCAAAGAAAGACAAAAGAAAGGAAGGAAGGAAAGGAAGAAAGAAAAATTTAAAAATTCAAATTTATGGACTAGATAAAAATACGAGGGATAGGGTTAGAACAGGACATAAGTAGTCTCTGAGAACTGGCCTCTGAGTCACAGATCTGCAAGGGATCCCTGAGAGACTCTGTCAGGTTAAGGCCTTGTCCAAGACTGCACAGCCAGGGACAGTGACTCCCAGACTCACAGGCTCCTCTTGATCCTTCCTTTTCAGGGAGCTTCAGGTGGGCACCCTGGATGACAGGGGCTGGGCTCTCGATGTCTTAGGTGTTTCATGCTTGGCAACAGGGCATTTAAAGGCTCGGAGTCCACCTCCTGCAGGAAAAGATGTTCTTTAGAACAGACCCAAAGCAGTATTCACCAGCATGATGTGCAATGCACGTGGATACTTTCGACCTGTGCTTTATTTTTGCTTTGGGAATGTTAGACGTGACCCATTAAACTGCTTCAATAAACTACCCACAAGAGAGGTCAACATCAGGGCCATAGCAGCCCAGGTCTGCCTTCTCTAGAGCAGGACAGGTAAGGGCCACTGTAACCTACCTCTGCCCACCTCTTTCTGCGTCTCTGGACTCCCAGACAGCCAGGTGCATTGGGTCTGAAGGTGGCCACTACTCCAGCTATAGGACTTCCCCTGGTCCTCTGTCCCTTGGAACCCTTCCCTGGCCCCCATTTGGTTCCAGAGTCTATTTTCTTCCCCAGAGAGATCTTTGGACTCACCAGGAAAATGCCCACTAAAGCAGACCAGCCAAGAAGCCCCTGCTGCCCGAACAGGAAGGCGTAAGAAAGCTAATTAAGGACAAGGCTCCTTGAGCTGTGGGCAAGCCTGCTGCTTTGTGACTGCATGGAGCCCAGGTTGCTAGGTTACCCCTTCCCAACAACTCCAGAACAGCTCCC
>PVHP010053549.1:0-10727 GCA_004024765.1 Zapus hudsonius
GAGGCCTTTATCTCTTCTTAGACTCTACTTGGCTGGCATACTTATTTAGATGACATCAACAATAGTGTAAGCCAGGAAAAGTATCTAGTTAAGGAATATATTTACATCAAGTTGGTAGGAATCTTTATTTTTTCTGTTGTTAAAACTATATATCCAAGACTGAGTGATTTCAAAAGGAAAGAAATGCATTTCTACAGCCCTAGGGTCCAGGAAGTTCCAAGGTGCTGGAATCTGGTTGTCATCTGCGGATGGTCTTCTTGACGCCTTACAATATAGCAGAGGGTATCCATGGTGAGATCAAGCAAGTGTGTTCATACAGGTCTCTACTTTTTTCCGAAAACCATTCATTATGTCATGGAAGCTCTTCTCTCATGACTTCATCAACCCTACACCTCAAAGGCCCACTTCCACCTGCCATTTACATATGAATTTAGATATTGATTCCAACACATGAGTAAAGAAAGACATTCACACCATAGTAGTAGATTTTGAACTGAACACTGAAAGATAAAATTTCAGAAAAGCAGAAAGCAATCCATTAAAATGATGACCAATGAAATTAGACAACCCTTAGTGATGACCAATGTTTTAACACTGCATATACTTCTTTCTCCTTTAATTCTCACAAACTCTTTAAGTTAGGCTTATCCCTTTTACTAGTGGGGTCATAACTGTGCAAAGATGTTGGGAGGAGGCTACACAGTTTGCATACTTGATTTTTACTTTCACAACACAACTAAAGAAAGATGGAAATGGAGACCCAGGCCTCCCATGTGGACCCAGGGCTCCCATGTAGCCTCAGGACTAAAAAGTACAACAGGTAAAGCCTGGTGGCATAGATTTGTAATACCAGTTACTTTAGAGGCTGAGGCTGGGGGATCATGATTTCACAGCTGGTCTGTGCTATATAGTGAGTTCTAGGATGACCTGAGTAAGTTGGTGAGACTCTTAAAAATGTAAAAAGGGCTGGAGGTATAATTCAGGTGGTAAGGTACTTGGTCAGCACATCTGTGGCCCTGAATTCAGTGTTCAATACTGTATAACAAGCAGAAAAAATCCAGAAACCTACAAACACATCCCAACACAATTGCTAGCAAAAGTCAACCTTAGGAAAACCTGCCTAATCTTACAAGTCAAAGCTGAACAGTAAGCTAGCTGCCTACAGCCGAGCGCACACATTGACAAGTCAGGACTAGATACTCTGCAAGTCTGAGTCTCCTATTTTTATAAAGGACCTGGGTAGAAAGCTGTGGCAGAGACTCTCGTTATTAGCTCTCTGGTTTCCTTTGTTGGGGGGGGGGTGTCAGTTTAACTTGATCTTGCTGAAAGGTGCATTTCTGGTCCAGGCCAAGCAGATAACTCTCAAAGCTTGGCCTGTACCTCTGGGTCAGATCTCATTTTCATCTGTGTGGACCCAGAACCTGGCTCTGGTAACAGAAAGATGGAGATCTCTTTAGTGTTCCAGGAAGCTTGTCCTATATGGCATAATTCATAGTATATTATTATGATTATTATTAATTTTCCTTTGTGTAGGGGTATTTGCATGTGTATGTATGCGTGTTCATATGTGTGTGGGTGTGGAAGTGAGAAGTGGAGGCTGGATGCTTCCCTTTATATTTTATTTACTGAGACCATATCTCTCACTAACCCCAGCGCTCACCAGTTTGGCTGGTATAGGTACGCAGCTTATGCTCCAGGGGTACTTGCCACTGTCTCTTGATCACTAGCATTTATGGTAGGGATCTGAACTCTGGTCCTCAGTCTTACACATCATGTTAATTACTTACTCAGTGCTGTGACCAATACCTAACAAGAAGGCCTAATAAGCCCTGAAGGAGGAAGGCTTATTTCAGCTGTGACAGTTCAAGGTTATAGTCAGTCATGCTTGGGAAGGCGTGCTGGGAGGATCTTGAGGTGGCTAGTCACACTCAGTCCATAGTGAGGATGCAGAGTGATAGTACTGCTGCTCAGCTCATTTTCTCCTGTTCATTCTGTCCAGGACCTCAGCCTGCAGAATGGTGCTGCCCATAGTTAAGGTGGTTTTCCCCATCACAAAGAACCTAATCAAGCTATTCCCTTACAGACATGCTGTGGGTTCTGTCAACTTGGCAGTCAATATAACCCATCATTTACAGTCCTTTGATCCATTCCCCCAGCTCCAGCTCACTTTATAATCAATAAGGAATCTTTGGTTCGTAAAGTGAAATAACTAATTTTACAATACCAAAGGAAGCAATGTAAATTCAAAAAAAGTTTATTCATATTAAACATTAAATACTGTTTAAAAAATAAACATAAATCTATTAAAATATATTTAGTGAAATATATTGATTACATATAGTGATAATGTAAAAATATATATCATAAATTTGAAGGGAAAAATCAGATGAGAGAAACACAGTGTTTCAGGAGATGGGAGTATCATGTGTGAAAACCTTAAGATGATAGAGTAAACAGTGCACCCAGGAGCGCTTTGGATTGGAGAGAGTGTGTTCAGTTATGGGGCAGATCCTGTCTGACTTAGAGTGCCAAGAATTAATTTTAAGAGCAGCAGGACCTGAGGGTAAGTATTACCAGTTTAGAGGCACATGTTAGACTATACTCCTCAGAACTCTTGCAACTGGTAAACAGTCTAGGTCTAGCCAACAGATTGTAAGTAGCAACATGGAATGTGATGAATAGTAGTCTACCCCTTATTCCTAAAGATTCCAGGCTCTAATCCTAACACATGTATTGTACTTTGTAAAGGTAAATTATCCTTGCAAGTATGATTAAAAATCTCAAGATGGGAAGCCATAATGGATTATCCAATGGGCCCAGTGTAATTGTAAGGATCCTTACAAGAAGATGTGATGACAGATAGCAGAGGAGCAGTGGGGGAAAAAGAGAGAGAGAGAAGAGAGAGAGAGACAGAAAGGAGAGAAGGGAAGAGAAAGAAAGGGAGACATGGAGAATTGAGGGAAAAGGATGGAGAAACGAAGAAGGGAAGGAGGAAGATAACTGGAGATTCTGTACTGGTGGTGTTGAGAAAGGAGATAAGAGTCTTGTGCCAAGGAACACAAGCAGCCTGCAGATCCTAAAAAAAAAAAGAAGGAAATAGATCATTTCCTAGAGCCACTGGATGGAACCAGTGAACACTTAGACTTTTTCCACAGTGTGATAACTTGAGACTTCTGATTTCTAAAAGTAAAATAATAAACTTGTGTTGTTCTAAGCTACTATGCCTAGTGTAATTTGTTACAGTGGCCATAGGAAATTAACACATGTACTGAAGAAATAAGTATCTCTGCACATCCACCATTTGTTTCAACCCAACACTGAAGATGGAAACTTTTTAATGGAAAAACTATGAACTTAACAGTATCTCTCTCTCTTCCTTTCTTTCTATGTCTCTCCCATTATCTCTCTCTCTCTCCCCCTCTCTCTCAACAAGCCCCGAACCTCAGGAATGTTAGGCAAGTGCTCTACCTCCAGACCCAGAGCTATGAAACTGACCCAATAAAGGCAGTTGCCTAGGAGAGTCCTTGCTCTAGAGAGTTCTGATGAGAGAAGGATTTTGTCTTAATACAGAGAATTTGGCTTTGTAACAGAAGCATTAGCTTATCTTAATTTGATTATTATAAGATTATTGCTAGACTGAAGTAATCAGCAGCAGAGAATTATGTTTTTGTTATTATTTTAGCCATAGCATGGAGAATGGATTAGAAAGGTACAAAGTAGCCTTTTGTTCAAAGAGCATAATAAGCTTGCAAAGCCAAAATAACCACAACAGAATGGGAATGTGGATAAAGAGAAAGGACAGTTGAATCAACAAGATTTGCTGATGAATTAGATATAGGAGCTGAGAGAAAAGGAGAGGTCAAGGATGGACACATTTCTTGTTTGGGTGGTAGATGGTGGGGGATGTCATTGAAAAATAGAATGCAAATAGTGCATGAGGTTAGGGACATACAGTGCCAGGTTTTTGTTGACCATCCAAGTGGAAGATTATTGTGGGATGTATACTACTGCCATTGAGTTTAATGGATGATTGAAAGTGATAACCATATGCTCTATAATTGAATCTATTCATTCATTCTGAGAATGCCTACTATGGTGTGAACACTGCTTTAGGAACTGGCCATTGACAGTGAAAAAAAATACTCATTGAATCTTGGACCCTCATTGATGATCAAATTACTCCATTTTTTGAATAATGTTGATTTCTGTTGTAATATATAAACACCAAATAACTGAAAGAATAATCAAGCAATAAAACAGTTAATAAAGAAAATCTATAACTAACAAGGTTTACATAGTTTTGTATCCAAAACACTGCTCAAATTCTAGTATATGTATTTTCTAGTATAGTTGGAATTATTTCATTTTTGCCCTTTTGATTTATCTTCTTTGAGGAGATTCCTCAATCTCTTTACTATGACCTTAAGCATTGAACAGCTTCCTTGTTAAAGAAAATGACAAAATTTTCTGAAGTTGTCATGCATACTTCCTGTCCCAGGTGTTTTGCTTTGTTTTAGTCGGAAACAGTATTTCAAAATGGCCCTCTGGCTGGTAGAGGGCTGATTGCTCTTTGGTTAGTCGAGGTTTTGAAGAATTTTTTCATTAGAGCAGTAAGGCATTATATTAAAGATAAAGTAAATGAGGTTCCATACTCTATGGGGACAATCCTGGTTTGAAGTGATAATTCAACTAGACCACCATAGATATTACAGTGCTGCCAACAATTACGTACTTGTTGAGGTCAGCTTTCTTGTTGCTGCACAGAAAGAATCCCAACAAAAGCACTTGTGGAGGAATGGGTTTATTTGGCTTACAGTCTCGAGGGGAGACTCCATCCTGGCAGGGAAAATGATGGCATGAGTAGAGGGGTGGACATCACCTCCGTCACAGCACTGCAAACAGTGGCAGGGGAAACTGGTTTATAATCCCCATAAGTCCGCTCCCAACAACACAGCTCCACCGAGTTTGTAAAATCCAAACTGCCATCAGCTGAGGATCAATTACCCAGAACACATTCATTTGTTTGTGGGGGACACCTGGATCAAACCATGACAGTACTGATTCCACAATGTTAGAGATTGACACATGACTTTAAAAAGGAAACATTTACCCTACCTCTCCTGTATTGTGCCACTGGATAATTGCATGATAGATGATGGGACATTTCTCTTTATAGAAATGTTCTAGGAAATAAATAGCAGCACCTCACTGTCCTCATTAAGGATTAGACCTCGAACATCAATAATAGCTCATATCTTTAAAAGAGACAGTGCATCTCTCAATGTTACACAGCGTCGGTCTCTGAAGTGGTGTTATGAGCAATCAAACCTAAATGTGATTCTTCCTCAGCTTGAACATCTGACAGGAGAGCAGAGAACACAAGCTCCTTCTAACAACAGGGATGCAGTTAGTAAAATCGCATGGAGGGGAATTCTGACTATCTCTAAAGATCAAAGGACTCCATCTTCCTGACAAATAAATCACAGGAGACTCAAATGGAAGACCCTGTTGATTAAAGTAGGCTTATGGGACTCATCAATTAAATTTGGTGCACTAAACTAGCAGATAAGTGAGAAAAATCAAGCATTTATAGTGTGCTTTCTATTTAAATACAGGGAAGTCAAGAGTAGACATCTACCCAGTGGGATTATGACCAAGTTGCATTATACTTCCCAATAGGAATTTTTAAAAATAAGAGTAGACTTCTTCATTGTTCCTGGTAATAGCACCTGCCTTCTGATCAGCTTTTCCAGTGTGTGTTTTGGACACTGAATAGATCCCATGGAGGCTGGTTTTCTAATTGGTGAAGAAATCATTATGATGATGATATATCAATTATTAATGACAATGATTATAATGGTAACAAGAGTAATTTCAAGAGTCTGCCTTATGTATGAGGACGTGTGTGTATACCTGGGCATTACATTTCCTCTCCAAGGAAGCTAATGAAGCTCCTCTTATTCCCATCTTATAGATGAGAAAACAGGAGCTTTGGGAAGCTGAATAAATTGCTCATGAGATTCTACAGCCAGTACTAAGCTAGAAACTTGCACTTCTGAACATCAATGTCTACCCAGGGAGTTACCTACAATAGACTTACCTGAAACAGAGTACCTCTTTGATTAACTGGTCTCTGACACCACTAATAGGAAATACAATGAGACCCATAACTCTGGTTATAGCTGAGGTATCCTTGCCTCTCCATTTAACTGGAGTTCTGCTTTACATGGCTTGCTGTTTCAGGATTGCCACAGGGATCCATGGTAGTAGTGAGAAATGTTTTAGTCTAATAATATTAACAGGAATATATAAAATGTGCTACCTAGGGACAGAATGTACTTTTGCATAGAGAGTAAGAAAGGATAAATACGAAAACTAGAGCAGAGAGGTAGAAAGGTGAAGAAGAAAATAGGTTATGGAAATGAGAAGTCAGATTGGGAATAAGCTTGATGAATAATTAGTGAGAAGAGGGGGCTGGTTTAAGGCTGGGTTCACTTTGCAAAGTGCATATTACATAGAAATTGGAAAGATATCATGGACCGGATGAAGTTTTGCATGTATTTTATATCATTAATACCAACGGTTCAAATACTGCTAATGTGACTTAGAAACCTATGAGGGAGGCCACCACACGAATGAGATATTTATCTTATGGCTGCTTAGTACAAGACCTCTGGGTTTTGGCATTTATTCAGGCTCACTGGGGATCATTTGGGCAATTATATCACACTCTACTCTTTAGGACAGCAGAGTTTTGTAATGTAGTACCAAGATCCTGTTATGACTGGGACTTGGAAAGTGACAATGGATTAGAATCTTTGCTTTCCAGCTATTCTTGAACTTGAGTCAGCCTAGCCCAGGGGATACTTAGTAATGGTAAGTACTTAATAATCTTAATAGTAATAGTAATCTTAGGTTGTATTTTCATATATACCTGGATATAGAACCTAGATGCACTTTGTGCACTGTGCCTGCTTTATTTTTTATAAGATTTAATATTGAATATTATATTCAATGAATGGAATGCAGAGTAATGATAACCTGATGATCTATTTTGAGCATGAACAGTAGTAGCTCAGGTGAGCTTTAAGAAATAAATAAGAATGGTCAGGGAAGAGTAGGGTTACTAAATCAAAGTTTTCAGCAATGTTAATTTAAAACTTTGTATCATATGACTCACATAAATTAATGTCACTGTGTCTTGCCTCTGTCAACCGTTCCAGAGTTTCTGTGTCTTTGTTTATCAGCCTGATTTGGCTCTGAAATTCACAGAGATCAGAGGGTTAGGCTTCCCTTAGATCTATCTACCTGTCTTCTACCAACAACTTTGAATTCATTAAGGGTTGATGTAACACTTCTCACAAAGGGCTTGGTATATTCTTGTCCTAGTGTCCTTCTAAAAAACAAACAAACAAACAAACAACAAACAAAGAATAACAGCAAAAGCCTGATAGACTTCTGAAATATTCTGGAAAGCATTGTCAGTGATGATTTGCATAATTTATGAACTTCATCTTGGGAACAAAGCAAGCTGAACATGTCAGTAGATGCTTGTGCCATTCTCAGAACTCCTTTTCTAAACGCATGAAGTTCAAGTCCGGTTGTTGATATTTTCATTTGGCTTAATTAAGCCTTGTGCATGTGTATTGTTCTGCAGAAAAACAGGGCCCCACCCTGAAATCGAGTCACTCCATATAGTATAGGATTTCCTCTTTGCGAGGTCAAAAAGTCATTTCATTTGCCATTGTGATGATTTATTATATTAAGAATTCTCCACTCTATAAACAAGATAATTTAAAACACATTGACGTAAATTGAAAACAAAAGCAATCCCTTATAAATTAGTTTTGGGCCATTTCTTAAAAGGAACCATGTTTCTTTGTGAACGTGAACTTGATGTATTTGTACAAAGCCTTCATTTTTGTTGTTATCAAAATTATTTAGATATTTAAGGTATAAACCTTTCTGACAAACTATGGTCTTGGCCAAGTTACCTCTTTATTTCATATCTGAATTATAAGGCATGTAAATATTTTACCAATTCATCTACTTTGTAAACCTGAACTGTTTAATATTCCAGCCAGTAGTTGGATATGGTAGCTCAAAATTCCAAATAATGCTCATATGAATATGTGTTGTAATGCTCATATGAATATTTGTATGAATATGTGTTGTATGACACATACTACATTTCAGATTTCGTATAACAAATAGAATAAAATATCTCAACACACTCATATTAATTAATTACATGTTGAAATGATAGCTGGAATATTTGAGTTGAATAGAACATATCATTAATGTCAATGTGTCTTGATTTTCAGTGTTATTATAAGAATATTTTATGTTACTATTGAGACTCATAAATTTCTAATTTTTAAGCAATACAGATTATTATCGCTATGTCTGAAATAGGTAAAAAATCAAGACTCTTTAATTCAATGACTATTTTGTTAATAGTTTCTTGAGCATAAAACACTATAAAACTGACACATTTCTTGAAGATGTAGTGACTTTTTTTCCAATCATGGTAATTTTCACCTATTGCATGTAAATATCACTTAAGCAAACTGAAAAAAACAGGTAGTAGCTCTTCAGAATTGGTTAAATAAATGTTCCAGAATCTGAAGAACAAACTTATCTGCCATTTTATTACTTCAAAACAGTTTTATTAAAATTTATTTTATGCGGTAAATAGAGTAAACTGCTCACTTTTTTGGTAAACAGTTCTTGTCACTTATTGTCGATTTGGAAAAGAATGGTTATGATTCAAACTGAATAAGGAGAAATCTTCAGGCCTCATTCCAACATTGGGTAAAATGTATTAAAGGAAGGAGCTATCTACCTAAACATACTTGAATTATATTTGGTTTATATTCATTTCTGACAATCCTATCTTGCCTTGATGAAAGAAGAAACCTGAAATACACAGGAATACTGACAGAATCCTATGGGATTACTAAAGTTGTAATAGCTTTGGAGAAGATTATCTCTGACTGGTCGTTGTGTGACTAACGTTGTGCACAATATTATCCTGACTGGAGAGAAGAGGACTTAGGTAATCATAAAGAAGAAGCAATATACAATTGGCGTGTGTGAAAGCACTGGTACCACCTGCCCTTTCCCTTAGGACAATGATGGCCTCACTTGTAATCTTGGTTGCATTTTTGATGTAATAGTTATTTTTAACTAGGGAAACCATGGTGACCATTTTCACACTGAAAAGTTGTTATCCTCAACACGAGAGCACTAACTGTCTTTCCTCCACTTCAGGGCAATGAGATTGGTTTTCATTTGTTTCCTAACACATCATGCCTTTCAATGTTATTGGGTAAACTTCATGACTGTAGGAGTTTGAGAATCCTGGCTGAGACGGTTTGGTCTTCCTATTTACTATAGTGCTTAGCACACAGTAGGTGTTCAAGGGAGAGAATGAAGGGAAAACACATTAACACTTCCTGCTCTGCTAGAAACCTGCCTGCCAGTGGAGGATGGAGAGGGGATGGAGGTGGGGTGTATGGTAGGGAGTTGGGGAGCATTTCCAGATGCCTGTCTGTTCTGATATGCTCATGTGCTCTGCTCTAGCCAATGAGCAGCCTTGCCAATTCCTCTCTGCCTTGTGAAATTTTTCTTTTTTTAAAAATATTTTATTTATTCATTTTCAAGGAGAGAGAGAGAAAGAGAGAGAGAGAGAGAGAGAGAGAGAGAGAGAGAGAGAGAGAGAGAGAGAGAGAGAGAGAGAGAGAGCACCACGGCCACCACCTTGTGGGTCTGGCTTATGTGGGTACTGGGGAATTGAACCCAGGGCCTTAGGCACTGGAGGCAAGTGCCTTAACCCCTGAGCCATCTCTCCAGCCCAAGCCTTGTGAAATTTTTCAAAGAAACATTGACTTTAGCTAAATTCCTCTTTTGGCAGAGAAGTTTTCAAGTTATTGAGTCCAGATGAAACTTTCCTCGGTGCACATGGGAATATGTGGCTGAGGAAATCGTGTTTATCACTTACCGAGAGGACACAGATGGAGTGCTGTTTTGTTGTTTGATATGCTTATTTGGTTTTGGCCTCTGTATATTGGCAGTGACAGACTTGTAGATTTTATTTCTCCTTCATTTTTGTCTCATCAGGCAAATCCAAGTTAGATATTTTTAGTTACAAGAAAGTCCACGTTCAGGCTAGATAGATGACTGAGGAGTTGAGAGCACTTGCCACTTAAGCAAGAGGGCCTCTTGGGCCAGAGACCACCAAGGTTCAACTCACCAGAACACACTGAAAAGCTGGGCATGGTCACACACTCCCATAACCAATCCCAGGGCGCAGTGAGTACAGGAGAATCTCTGACATGCTGGTGGACAGAAGCTCCTGGTTGAGGGAGAAACCCTGTTGAAAGGAAATCGATGGATCAACAATAAGAGGATTCCTGGTGTTCTGTGGCATCTGTAGACCTATGCATGGGGCATGGGCATATGCAGCACATAGTGCACACACACGCACGCACACGCACACACTTCACACACACTTCACACACACTAGACACACACACTGCACACACACACTACACACACACCACACACTACACACACATATACTACACACACATGACACACTATACACACACTGCACACTACACACACACGCGCACACACATTAGACACACACATACTATACACACACCACACACTACACACACATATACTACACACACACATACATGACACAATATACACACACT
>PVHP010053550.1:0-10733 GCA_004024765.1 Zapus hudsonius
AGGGGGCAATGACTCTGGGTATTCTCCCCCACCATAGCTGTTACACTCTTTCCACACCCTCTTCTGCTCAGATTACTGAGTCATGGTGGGTGTTGAGGTCTTAAGAGTCTTTGGGTTTCTGCTTTGGATTGTGTTGGGTATCCTCAGTGTCTGTCTCGATTATTCTTTCCTGGATAATTGCTATGGAGGTAGGTCAATTTCCCCTGGAAGCTCCTGTAATGACTGCCAGCACTACATGATACCAACTGAGGGATGGTTACCTTTCTGAATTAAGCAGGGTCTCTTGGTGTTGAGCAAGGAAAGTTTGTGGTATCCTCAGCAATAGGGTTCTATCTTGTCCCTGCAGTGTGTTTTCAATAGCTTTTACATAGGCCTGTCTTGTTTTAGGGACTTCATGGGTCTCTTCAGTCAACAGCTCAGTGTGGAAAGTAAGCAATAACTGGGATAGGGAGTTACAAGTGAGAGCATTTTGCCTTGGGAGATTATGCTATCTCCTACCCTACATAGTGCCTCTCTTACCTGATGGTGCCCATGGCTTCCAAGAAAGCATACTGCATGGAAATACAGAATTTTATGTCATCATTCATTATTGTTTTAGATAGTTATGTAAGTCCTCTGCCTTCTACTTCTCCCTCCCCCCATTCCATTCATCCCCTATGTCCATCTTTTAGGTCACCTAACATGTTTTCTTACTGTTCAGGCTTGACTTGGTTAGGAACTGCATATGTTCTTGTGAAGTCACTAAGAATGTTCTGCTCCATGACCACCCACTTTTCTTTAAATTTCATTATGTCATTTTTCCTTTCAGCTACATAGTATTACATAGTACCACAACTTTTATATCCATTCGTCCAGTCATGGGCATTTGGATTGATTATGATTCTTAGCAATTATGAATTGAGCTGGCTGAGCAAATATCTCTGTGTTGAAAAGAGAAACCTTGAGGGTAGATGCCCAGTAGAGGGATAGCTGGGTCCATTGGTAGCTCTATATCCACCCTATTTAGGAGCCTCCACACTGCTTTCCATAGTGATTATACAAGTTTGCAATCCCACCAACAGTGAATGAGGGATTCTCTTCCTCTGCATCCTCACCAGCATCTATCAGTGTTAGATTTTTAAATGATTTCCATTATGACTGGAGAAAGGTGGAATCTCATTATTGTTTTTAGTTGCATTTCCCTTTTGACTAAGGATGGTTAACATTTTTTAAATGAGAGTTGGCCATTTGTGTTTTATCCTCTATGAATTTTCATTTGAGTTCAGTGCCCCATTTTGTGAGAGGGCTGTTTGATTTTTTTATTATTCAATTTATTCAGTTCTTTGTATGTCCTAGATATTAAAACTCTGTCCGAGCTATGGCTACTCCTCTCTTGTGGAGACTTCGCACTATTTTTTTTCTTCCCTGGTTTTCAGGGTTTCCTGTCTTATGCTGAGGTCTTTGATCCATTTGGAGTTGACTTTGGTGCATGATGAAAGAGTGGATCTAACTTCACTTTTTACATGTATTTATCCAATTTTTCCATTTGTTGAAGATGCCATCTTTTTGCCATTGAACACTGCTGGCAATTTGTCTAATATCAAGTTAGTAAAGTTACTCATACTAAGAGCAAAGTCTTCAAATCTGTTCCATTGTTCCTCTGTCCATTTCTACACCAATACCATGATGTTTTTTATTACTACGTCTTTTCAGTAAATCTTTAGATCAGGAATGGTGATACCTCCAAAGGAGCTTTTTATTTTATTTATTTATTTTTTAAAACTGAGGATAGTTTTTATAAAATATAAAAGTGACCAAGACCACTAAGAGGCCAGAGTTAAGAATAGATGCCCATGGACTAGAGAAGAGAGAGAGAGAGAGAGAGAGAGAGAGAGAGAGAGAGAGAGAGAGGGATAGAGAGAGAGATAGGGAACTTAGATTAGTTTGGAACTGCTTGTGAGCTTGTTTGACATCTATAGATAACAGTCTGCAAGTAAGCATTTTAAGATTTTTTTACATGTTTTACTTATATTCAAGGATATCTCAAGTGTACCATTTAATATATTTTTGGGTGGTGGCCAGGGCCAAAGTTAGCATCATAATACCATTGGGTGTCTTTAGGGGCGACACTTTTGACCTCGGAAATTGCTTAAAGAAAAATCATAGAGAGAGGGGGGGGGTTTGAAAGTAACCACATTTTAGAGCTATTTTATAAAAGGGCAGGGCCCAACATGTCTTAACCTTATATTTTTTGGTTATACATTTCTCTCTGAGAGTTGAAGACCCAATAGGAAGCCAAAATTTAAACAAGTATATGTCTGTTTTGGGGGGTCACTCCTGGCTCTCCAATGAGAATTTTAGGAACCTCCGAGGAGCACTGTGGCTTCTCCAGTATTGGTATTGGCAGTTAGGATGAGTCCAGGCTGCGTTGATCTTGGCCTTCCCTTTTCTGGGAAGCATGGAGGACCAGTTTGTCCTTACCTGTGACTTTCCTGCCTCAGAATGTACACCCATTTTTGTTTCGGAGTCTCCATGTCCTCCCTGTACAGAAAGACAGGTGATTCCCTAGAGGGTCAGTATGAAACAATATGCTAGAAGTGTCCCATCTCCAGTGGCTTGTGACTTGTAAACAGAGGCAAAAATATTTGCCTTTTTGCTCCATGATGCCAATTGAATTTGGCTTCTACATTGGCAGTTAGAACACTCAGATGATAGGCATAGTCATCTATAACTGACTAGTAAGCATGTCTTGTTGAAGAATAGCATAACTTTTAAATTTATTTTGTCTGACACTTAAGTTTTTTTGTCTGGGGATAGTGAAGGCCATAACTGAAGTATGAAAAGAGATTTAAATAGCTCATGATTATAAATACAAATAGAACACATTAATAGTTATAAAAACAATAATTTTAGCAATAAAATCCAAAAAATTGATCTAACCTGGAAGTTATCAGGAATACACACATCATAAGACAGCATAATCTTGACATCTTTGTTTGAAAACATAACAATTACCCAGGAGAGGTTGGAAACACAACCACAGAGGTTGAAATCATTTTTCTCAGATGAAGATCATTGTCTGACCTTGAGACTGTACCCTGTAGTAGGGAATATATCTTAAAGAGTTAGTTTATTTAGAGGCAATAGACCTAAAGTACCCAACATAAGACAATTGTTAAAATAAAATCCAAATAGAGACTGTGATTATCCACAATAGAGCAGAGTCTTGTCATTGTTGAACTAAAACAGCTGAGTTGTAGTATTTTGACAAATTACTTTGAAAAAGAAAACACTGACAATTAATGCTCTTAGCTTAATCTTGTATAAGAATTACTACGATGTACAGTAGAAACCTTTCATTTATCATCTTCCAAGTGTGGGGATTAAAGGTAGTCACAGAGGTTATGTTTAGAACTGGAACCATAATGATCTATTCCAGTGCTATAATTCTAAATACCTTTAAATCTTAGGCTGTCATTGGCTCTGTTGGAATGGGAATTCATTGAACATACACCCTGAACATAATTGCCTTAAATATTAAATATATAAAAGAACACATTTAAAAAATTTAATGTATTCATATGGAGAGAGAGGGAAGCAAGGAAAGGAGGGAGGGACAAAGAGAGAAACTATAGGCATGCCAGTTGTCTCATCACAATTAATGAACTTTAGACATATGTGTCACTTTGTCCATATGGATTGCTTTAGATTGGTACTGAGGAGTTGAACCCAGGATAGAAGGTTTTGTAAGCAAGTACATTTAACTACTCAGCCATCTTCCCTGAACATATGTTTATTGTCCTCAAGGAATTGTGAATATACTTGGATCACCATAGCATGAGCTGCCAGGGGAAATTGGTCAATCATATTTGGAGAAAGCAGAGACCACTAATATACAATATAGACAGTTGCCATAAGAATGCTGAACATACTGCTATATGGAATAGACCAGCAAGTCAATAAATGCTCATCTGTGCAAAAGAAGCACTAAACCTCGGAGGGTAATCAATGGCTCACTGATTGGCTAAGAGATCCACTTTGTTACAAGGAACCCTTAACTGGAACGGGGATCCATGGCAAAATCCTATAGGGACCAAGAATCTGGGCTCCTGATGTAAACTCCCACTACCAGAGTACTACAGATTGGCTATACCTATTAGAGTCTAGCCAAAATAACAAGGTTTGTCTCATTTAACCTATATTGATCTCACTCACTGATATAGGCTCTGCTTGTATTTTTCAGAAGGCAGTGTGAGAGCCAAGGACAAATCAATTCCACCAACAAGACATTAGATGATGGCTGACATACTTGCAGGAGGGGACAAACCACCGCTGGCCTTCACACAGAGCCCAAATGAAACCTATGAGAAAGTGACGAGACAATCAGGAGACCAATCACCAAAGCAAGTCTGTTAACCCATGAAAGTTCAATAGAGACAGAAACAAACAATACCCATCACAACCCAGGGCAAAGGTCCAGAGATACTTAATATCTCAACAATAAAGCAGATTTAAAACTCACCCACCTTGACTCAGGGAACTGGGTGGAAGAGGGGGCAGAAAGCAAGTAAGAGCCATGATGGGTGAGAAGAGCTAGAAACATTGCCGCTCTCAGCAACAATGCACAAAGGGGGGAGGGAAAAAACAGCTACCTTGGGTGCAGTTCATAACCCCCCTAACCTATGGACAAATCCATTATGCTCACCGAGGAAAGACCACAGTAGGTAGGGGACAGAAAGAAGGAAAATGGGGACACCTTCACAAGTATTGCTCATACAATGTATATACTTACTCATAATACAGATAATTAATTAATTAATTAATTAATTAAAGAATATGTGCACCATCATCAGCTGAGAGCTGTGTTGTTTTGAGCAGGACAGAGATCAGTAAGTATTTGCTGGGAGAACTTTAGTTCAAATTCTGTGAGGTCACACCTGAGTAACAAGCAGCTTTCAAGGGCTGATTTGAACTATAGAGAGCTGGAAGCACTCGCAGAGAGACAATCATGAGGAAAGTTTCTGTAAGATTCAAAGATTGCCATCTCTGTAGACAGCTGTCTGAGCTGAGTGTGAAGGGGAAGCCCTGTCTTCACAGGCACAGGACTCAGGTTTGCTGTGAGGTGGTAATTGGGTCCAAAACTGGGGTAAGCTCCATTTGATGTATTTAGAATCAGCACTTCCAATCCCATCTAACATTACTTGAAAGTACAACTTCTTTTTCTTATAGAATCCCTCTGAGATCTTTTAATCTGAACACAGTATTCCTGGTAAATGAACAATACAATAGGTGCTAGATTGTTTATCACAGAACACATGCAAGAATTCTTTGGGAGCTAACAGGCAACTCAAGTGATAACTGACAAAACTTACACAAAACAGAGTAGTCTTCAAACCTCCTACAACATGGATAAAAAGTCATTTTGTGGAAAAAAGCCAGTTTGATAAAATTCCATTTTGTACATCACACAATCCCAATTATATAAAATGTCCTTTTATGTCATAAAACACTATAAAATTATATAAACTATTCCATTTGTGTATTCATGAGCCATTCAACATTAGCTATTGTTTGAGTCCTCAGACCTTATCAAATAATTTATTTTTCCAATAGCATGGATTTTCTTTAAAAGTTTCATCAAGATATACATTTTAGAGAATTTTACACTCCTGTGAAAGTTAGTTGCTAATCAGAGATGCCCAAGAGGACACCTAAACAATGCAGGTCACTTGCCAAAGTACTTGGTTACCCAATAGAAGTGTATATTATGATCCTATTGCTGAAGATACCACAGGCTGTGGTACACAGAACATTGAGAAATCAACCTAGAACTGAGATGGAAGATAGCTTCTTGTTGGCTAGCTCTCATAGTATGATGTGAGTTGCTAGGGAATAAAAGTCAACAACAGTGTGAGCAAGCAATGGATCCTGCATGCTACAAAATCAAACAGCTAGTTAAGATGTACACACTAGTGCAACAGTGGCACAGAAGATATAGGGTTAATCAACTGTTCTCTCTATGGATATGAAGCTTGTTCATTGGAAGGGAACTGATACGGAGAACCAAGTTAGAAACCTAAGGCTTGGAATTTGATAGAACCAACAGGAAAGCTTATTCTGTTCTTTGGCTAACTGCAAATGTTGTGGCTATTTTAAAGCCTTCAAAATGAGTATATTTATCCCCATAAATATACTGCTCTCACTCTGGGTTGAACAGTCTGCTTTTAACAGACAGTGGAAAAGGCTGGGGAGAACCCAAACCCATCAAAAATTACAAGAAGAGAAGGCTGGGAGCCTAACACTAGACAAGTCATTTCTGCCACACCCACGAGGCCCAGACAATATTACAGAGAATGTTTCTCATTGAATGGAAATGCTGCTCTCACTGCTAGCTAGAGAACCTTAACCAGGGAGATAGATGGGGGTAGACACTGAGGATCAAAACTCATCAAAGCAGAAAATCAGAGGTTATTGAGAGCTCACTACTAAAGTATATTTAGAATACCCCTTCCCCCAAGGCTCAGGGAACATTGTGGAGTAATGGTCAGAAAGAATGAAAGAGTCACAGGTTAGGAAATTGTGCTATTAGGCATTCCTCCCAAAAAAAACTTCCAGATGCATTCACAACCCAAAAGTGATTACAGATATCACCACTGAGAAGGGTTCATTAGTGCAATGGGTTTGGAGAAAGGAGACAAAATAGTATAACCCAATGGCATTATGACCAATTTTTATTAAGCCCATATTTTAAAGTTCCACATAAAAATTACATATAAAAATGAAAATATAAATATGCAATTTTACTTGACCATAGGCATAGTCTCATACTTAGCATTTACCCCAGCCCAAGTGGGCTTCTTTAATTTTTTAAAATTCTATGGCAGTTGGTTCCAATTCTATTTGGGAGAATTGCAACTGAGTTGCAAGAAAGAAGAGAATCTAGTACTATTTCCAAAGTAGAAGTATGATCATTCTTGGGCGAGAGAAATGGTTCAATATTTAAAGGTGACTGTGTGAAGTCTGACAGCACTGATTCGATTCACCAGTACCCAGGTAAATTCAGACACACAAAGTAGCATATGTGCCTAAAGTTGGCTTGTAGTAGCAACAGGCCTTAGTGTTCCCATTCTCTCTGCCCTCTCTGTCAAATAAATAAATAAAAATATTTTAGGCTTCTGAGACCATGGCATGTGGCATGAAGAGGCCTGTGTTCCCAGTTCCAGAGCTTCTGGCTCACCCAATGGCTCCTGGGGAGCTCAGAGGCCTCCTCTGATGTTGCAAAGCCCCACTACTGGCACCCTCTGTACACAAATAACCCCAAACTAGCAAACACCAGAGGCCTAAAGTCAGGCCTGTTTACACCCACCACCAGCAAACACCCTTACCTGCCTTGCACTGCTTGCTTACTGTTGGGGTTCCTTCCCCAGAAGGAGAGCACAGGAATATTTGGCAAGAACCAGTCAGGGACTACCAGTGAATCCTCCACAACCTGCTCATCTGGGTACAGTTGGCAAGCAGCTGCCCTGAAGCCACAGAAGCACAGCTGTGGTAGAGGGCTAAAGATTCTGGACCTCCAAGGACAGCTTTTGTATCAGCGAACAGCCAGGAGTTGCTGCCATGCTTGTAACCTCCACAATCTACACATCAGTGTACGAAATACCATTCAACACCAATCCCACTAAAACCAAAAACAGAACACTCACCAAAAGATCATAAAAAGGGAACTATTTGTTCCCTTCTTAAGAAAATAAGACTTTTCTCCAGAGATGTGAAAACCCCAACAAACACACACACACACACACACACACACACACACACACACACACACACACACTCACACACAAACATAACATAACATAAAAAGGACAATGCATCAATCCCCATAAATCCTTCCAGTATGGCAGGGATTAAATCAAATCTCACAGGTATAACTTTGAATATCAATGGACTTAACTCACTCATAAAAAGACACAAGACAATAGGATGGATCAAAAAAAAATGGACCCTTCCTTCTGCTGCCTTTAAGAAACAGACCTCATCAATAACAATAGATGCCTCCTCAGAGGGAAATATTGGAAAATGGAAATAAGAAACAAGTGGGTGTGGTTGTATTATCTAACAAATAGACTTTAAAACAAAAAAAAAATTAAGTCTTAAATACATATTTATTGTCCATAATAAGTTACATTATTCAGTGGGCAAACAATAAGTTGTTATCCCCAATTCCCCAATGCCCCCCCTCCCCATCACCAATCAGCTGGATATCCTCCTCCGTGGGCCTTCTGGATCAGTCCTTGTGGCAGGGGACCTTGGAGAGCCTAGTCCTCAGCCTGGCTCTCCTGGCCCAGGTGTGTTGATACTGAAGGGTGTCATGCTTATGGATAGTCTCCCCCACCAAGGCTCTCACAATCTTTCCGCCCCTCTTCCGCATAGTTCCCTGAGTAATGGTGGATGAGTATTAAGGCTGCTTTAAGGTTGTGAGTTTAGGGGTCTTTGTGTCAAAGATCAATGGTTTCTGTCTCACTGGCTTATCCTGTGTTGATTGAATGTCTGTGGCTGTGGGTCCCTCATTCCTCCCGTCATTCTCTGCAGGGTTCCATATGGATCCTCAACGTTATGACTGTGGTGGCGCCTCTCTTGCCAGAATCTCAGGTATCGGCCTACGGTCCGTTGGTAGGGTTAGATGGGCCCCAGCTCTCTCGCTGCATCCTGAAACATACAAGCACAATCTCCATTGGAGAGTGTGATCAGTGCAGGTTAACAAATATACACATTTCTGGTTTATCTAGATTCTAATTTTAGTAGCCTCCCCATCAATCACTCCCATATTGCATCTTGCCTTGGGAGTCCAAGAGTACGGGGTCTGGTGACTGTCACCCTGAATCCCAAGTTCCAGATAAGGGGTCCCCCTCACTAAGTGGAAAATTGGCCAAATTTGAAAGCTGTTGATTGTCTCCCCCAGGCCCAGGCTCCATCATTGCACAAGTGCTCCTTTATTGGTTTGCTGTTCTCTGCCAGTAGGGGGTGTGGTCAGCCTACTCATGACTGCAGATTGTGTCAGTGGTCTCTGTTTGCTCCAGCTGTTGTTGATCATTTTCCCCTGGCAGCTTGTGCAGTACCTTCTAGCACTACACTGCCTTCTGGGGGCTGGATACCATTCCGGACATTGAAGGGTCTCTAGATGCTGGTCGACGGCATTCTGTGGTTTCTTCAGCAACAGGGTTTTGCCTCAGGCCTAGGGAGGGCCCCCAAGAGCTTTGACAGAATTCTGTCTTGTTGGATTCTCATGAGTCCTTTGGTCAACAGCTCAGTGAAGGAAGGAACCAGTGGTTGGAACCAGGGGTTGTCAGGCTGGTCTAATTATTCACAGGCTTAAACTCTGTCCCCTACTGCTCATGGCCCCTCTTGCCAGTCGACACTCACTACTTTCTCAATGGGCTACAGTACGTTTGTAGGGATTTTATGTTTTTGAACCTAATATGGTTTATCCTCATTCTTAAGCCATTCCCCTCCCAACTTCCCTTACCCCTCATTCATAACGTCTCTCTTCTTTCTACTAGTCTGCATATAGAAAACAGTTATCCTAGTTCAGGACCACATATGAGGGAGAATATGTGGCATTCTATTCTCTGTTCTTTTGAGAGATCGCTTAGTAAGATCTGCTCAAAATCAGACCAATTTTTCCTAAATTTCGTTATTTCATTTTTCCTTTCAGCTGAGTAAAATTCCATCGTATAAATATACCACAGTTTCTCTGTCCATTCCTCCATGGATGGGCATTTGGACTGATTCCAATTCTTGGCTATTATGAATTGAGCTGCTATAAATATAGTTGTACAAATGTTTCTGCGTCGAGATGTGACATCTTGTGGATAGATGCCTAGTAGAGGGATAGCTGGGTCCATTGGTAGTTCTATGTCTATTGTGTTCAGGAGTCTCCACACTGCTTTCCATAGCATTTGAACAAGTTTGCAATCTCACCAACAGTGAATGAGGGTTACTCTTTCCCCGCATCCTCACCAGCAACGATTTTTTTTTTTGGTTTTCTTTATGATTGCCATTCTGAAAGGTGTAAGGTGGTATCTCATTGTGGTTTTGATTTGCATTTCCCTGATGCTTAAGGATGTTGAGCACTTTCTCAGGTGAGAAAAGGCCATTTGTGTTTCCTCCTCAGTGAATTCTCTGTTGAGATCAGTGCCCCATTTTGTGAGGGGCAGTTTGCTTTTTTTGTTATTAATTTTTTTGAGTTCTCTGTAGGTTCTTGAAATTAGGCCTTTGTCTGAGTTGTAGCTGGAGAAAATAATCTCCCAGTTTGAAGGGGGTCTATTGACTTTGAGAATGGTGTTTTTGTCTGTACAGAAACTTTTGAGCCAGATCAGGTCCGATTGATTAAGTGACTGTTGCACTTCCTGGGCTACTGGAGATTTGCTCAGGAAGTTGTTCCCTACTCCTATCTCATGAAGGGTTCCTCCTACTTTTTCTTCCAGGGTGTTCAGGGTTACAGGCTTTATATTGAGGTCTCTGATCCATTTGGAGTTGATCTTTGTGCATGGTGAAAGGAGTGGGTCTATTTTCATTTTTTTACACGTTTATCCAATTTGTCCAGCACCATTTGTTGAAGACGCTTTCTTTGGCCCAGCATACATTGTTGGCACCCTTGTCGAAGATTTAGAAGCTAACGTTACTTGCATTAAAGGCTGGGTCTTCAATTCTATTCCACTGGTCAGACTTTCTGTTTTTCTGCCAATACCATG
>PVHP010053551.1:0-10743 GCA_004024765.1 Zapus hudsonius
GCTGTCAAGAGTATTGTACCAAGATAGATGCTACTATAAATGACTTCTGGGGCCAATGAGTGATGTCAGTGGTGAAGGATGAATGATGAGAAAGCAAGAGTGTGTATTCCATGGGTTGTTCCTGCAGTTACAAGGGAACAGGCAAGAAGAATGGGAGAATGTTTATTGTAGGAGTCAACATAGAAAATAGTCTCAGGCTTTGGCACTATCAAGGGGTGACTGAATGGTGAGATTAATTCATCAATGACTTCAAAGCTGACGGGGTTGTTAGGAGTTGGGACCTAGTCATAAGTGGGTCACTGATGATAGGTCTTTTGAAGGTTATATCATGCCCTGAACCATTTTCATTCTCTCTGCTTCCTGGGTGGCATGAGGCCAGCAACTTCCTCTGTCACATAATTCAGCTGCCATGACATCCCCGCATCACTGCAGGCCCAAAGCAATGGAGCCAGTGGATCATGGACTGAAACCTCTGAAACCTTGAGCTAAAATAAACCCTTTCTTCGTTTCAGTTGTTTAGGTAAGGTATTTTGGCACAGCAAGGAATGTCTTATGAAAGAACAATGGACCTCAACTAATTTAATAATCCTTCCTAATATACATATAATCCCTTCCTGGACTATGTTTACTTTTTTAAAAAAATATTTTATTTATTCATTTTCAAGCAGAGAGAGAGAGAGAGAGAACCAGGGCCACCACCTTGTGGCTTATGTGGGACCTGGGGAATTGAACCTGGGGCCTTAGGCACTGGAGGCAAGTGCCTTAACTGCTGAGCCATCTCTCCAGCCCTATGTTTACTTTTGTTATTGCCTATAGTATATTTACTGTTCTTGAAAGACGGACATTTTAGATAAATGCTTATTCCCAAACCAGGCAAGGTTAGTGGCTCTCAAAAACAAGATTAGAACCCTAATTTTTTTCAGGGTTCCCAACAAGACCTCTCATAGGAATCCTTAGTCCTTGGTTCTGTGAAATAATGATCTCAGGGGAAAAAAAGCCACACCTGTGTAGAGATTCTGAAAAGGCTGAAAATTTCTGTGATAGAGAAGAGCTGGAATGTTACAGGTTAGGAATCAAATAATTCTAAGTAATCTTTAGCTGCCTAAATAAGCATGTAGTTCCCACAGCTATATGTGGCCTAACTCCCTTGTGACTATTAGTTAAATCCCTTTGGAATGTATAACAGAGCATGCACAGAACACAAGAGAGGCAATTTAAAAGGTCTGTGACTCTCATGGCCCAGGGCTTTTTGGGTGAATATGTCTTTTCCAGCTCAATAGCCCACTTCCATTCTTCCCAGTGCTTTTCTCCTTAACAAACTATTCCTACTACCTGACCTCTTTGGTAAGAACCCTGATGGTCCCTGGGGACTCACATCTGCGTCTACCCACACTGATTTCATCTAATATACTTTGGGGGCTTCACTAAAAAAGGAAACTACTGAGCTCAGCTTCAACAAGAGAGTGAGGGGCCAGGGGAGACACAGGCTCACATGCTCCAAAGGGGGGGGGGGGGCGAGCAGAAGACACCATGGTCCCAGAAGCTCTGCAGAGACAGGCCTGAGAAAGATTATTAAAGCAGTTCTTCTAAGATGACTTTTTAATTGCAAAATGGCATCCTAGCCCTCTCCACCTCGCAGAGTTTAGGGAAATATTTATCAAGTGTTTGTGTGTCCTAAGAAAAAGGCTGGTACATAGTTGCAAATTATTACCACTTGGGCAGGTCATGCTGACAAGATTATCTCTCAGCAGGCTGACAATCAGAAGCAGGCCTCTAATCTGGTGGCTTTTCACTGCTGGCAACTTTTTTTTCCCTTTATTCCTGGATAGAATGGAAATGAGTGTTGTATGCCTTCTCCTTTCGCTTTCATGGCCCATTTATCATATCAAAGCCCATTTGTCTTCGCCCCAGCCTAACCACATTAGGAAAACAGGGTTCTTGGAGGAACTGACAGCTCTTAGCAAGACTGGTAATCACAGAACCCAGAGCTTCATGCAGCACCTGCCACATAAACACACTTTTCAAAAATATGGCAACTTAGAGGCTGGCGGCTAAAAGGGAGATCATCAGGGGAGGGAAAATGCTGAGCTTGCAATGGAAAGAAGCAGAACTCAGAAAAGCCCAGTGCTCAGGCCCCACCCTGCCTTCCTCTACCTGCTACTTCAGGGAGATCCCTGCCCACCTCCTGAGCTCCGGGCAGTTTCCTCCTGCATTCTGCAGGGCTCTTTGGGCTGTTCTTTCTTAGTCTTCTATTTAGCTTCCTCCTTTTATGCTGTATTGCAACCCTCTGCATTTTTCTCTGACAGACATATGGATATATAAAGTTATATATTAAATGTTTATGTACTTTATTGTATGTCTCCGCCATAAGAACATAAGCCTCATGGGAGAGGCTTTGCGCTGTTTGATCACCAGATCTGCCATTTCACACATGTTTGCATTCATTACATTAACTAATGAGTGTAAAAATACAGTTTTCCATAGTCTCATGTACTTGAACAGTTACTTGGTCCCCAGTTGATGTTGTTCTTTCAGGAGATGTAGAATCTTTCGGATCTGGAGGAAGCAGATCCCCAAGAGGGTCCTTGGGGGATACTGACCCTGGCTCTGCTTTCTGACTTGCAAGGTGGTGAACAAGCCACCCCGGCTGTCCTGCCTTCCCTCCTTTCTGAGCACTATATCCTCTGGAACTGTGAGGGAAAATAAACCTCTTCTCTCATAAGTGGCTTCTTCCAGGAACTTTGTCATGGTGACAGTGAAAGTGACCAATGCAGAGTGAAATGTTTTTATTCAAATGGTAGCTCACTCTGACCTGCTTTCTGATCAAAAGTGTGTGAGTCTTTTCTCTGCTTCTCCATGCTCTTCTGCAAGAGTCATGAGGAACAAATAAGTCGTGCATAAAAGCAATGTCCATAGAATCCCGAGAGGCCTAGCCAGAGGTCCACATGCACAAGTTCCTATCACTGGAGATGGACTGTTATTATCCTGACCATTTGCTTGGAATGAGGAATGTAACACTCAGATAACTTTGGCAGAGGAGTAGAGGAAGGAAAAGCAGCAACCCTGGCTGCCCTGAAGGAGGAGCATGCTATGGGAAACACGTACTTCCCTATATTAAATTGGACTTACATTTAACTGCTACCCAAGGTCAGAGGAGGATTCAGGTTATGGAAGCTGTAAACACTTTATTTCCCATGGGGATAAACAGATTAGGCTGGCGGCTGCTCAATATCTATACAGGATATAAAATGTTACTTTTAAATATGAGGAAGGACAAATCACATTCAAAGAAACATGCTCTGCTTTTCATGCTTGCCTCTGAAGCATATCTGTACTCCAAATGACAAAGCAGAAAAGAAATACAGTTGGACAGGCAGTGTCCATTCCAGAAGGATGACTAACTTCCTCCATGAATATCCTACCTACAGATGCCTGGTTGTGACCAGCATCCTTACAAACCCTCGAGTTGTATATGTTCTTTGCATTTTGCATGCACAGCCTTATAAAAATATAAAAAAGACAGTATCATATGTATGTATTATGTATATAAGTGTATATATGTATATATATATATATATATATGTGTGTGTGTGTGTGTGTGTGTGTGTGTGTGTGTGTGTGTGTGTATCCTGAACAGTTGTGGGTTACAATCTGACTATGCTGATAGGGAATTTTTGGTTCCTTGTACACCAATGCACCAATAATTTTGGGTGTTCCCAGATCCTTGTCCTATGAATTTGACGAATAAAATCCATGGACCAGAGGATAAGGTTAAGAAAGATTTTATTATAGCTTAAAGCTTTGGGAAGAAGAGGAGTATGGGGTCTAAGCCTAGAACCTAAGAGAAGGAAGCAAGGCAGATCTCTTGTCCAGGGAGGCAAAAGACCACATTTTACAGTTTTGCCAGGAATCCTTAGGTTAGGATCAGAGTTTCTGCCCTCTAGAAAGGGTCCAAGCTTAATAGAGAAATCTTCCCTGGAGGGTGTGACATCCAGGCTTCTGCAGGCTTAATGACATTTCCTGCTTTTAGTCTAGGAAAGAAAAACCATTCACTTTTGGGGTTCGGTTACCCCAAATGCCTAGCCAATTTCTGTCTCCTATCAATAACTACAGCAATTGAAAAGTAACCCACTTACCACATTGCCTGCTTGTCAGCAAAGAACATTCCCTTTCTGAAAACACACTATGCCTCCATTATCTCAACCATTGTCCAAGTTGCTCCTGTAACTTGAGCCAGCTCTCCTCAACCTTCACATATTGACTTCAACCTTCCCTTGTCCTTGTTGTAGTATCTCCCAACAGTCTACTCAAACCCTTTCTTCCTTCAAAGCCTGCTTCTGCATGGCTCTTGTTATTTTTTCTTTTTGCTATGTCTCTTCTATCTTCTAAAATGATCATTTCCTTCGAGCCCATCAAAATCTTTCCTTTTTCAAAGCCCAGATGAACTTTTTTTTTCGTTTCAGTATTCAGTTTTCAATCAATATACGCACGGACTACCTGAGTGCTGAGCCTAAAGCAGGAGAAAAGAGGGACCTAGATCTGTCTCTTTGATGGATTAGACTTTTAAGGGGGAAGCAGATGAATAAAGAAAACTAATCATGTATCATACTACCTAGTGATGAGTTCCAGGAAGAAAAACCAAACAAGTGAGGGAGTAAGAACTGTTAAGTACAGATACTCCTTGTCTTAAAATGGGACTACATTCCATAAACTCATCACAGTGGTAGCACATATCTATAATCTCAGAATTTGGGAAGCTGAAACAAAGGGATCTGGAGCTCAGGGATAACCTGGGCTACTTTTCAATTCTATTTTGGACAGCAGCAGAAGAGTCTCCATGAACCATTCCTTTATCCAAGGAGAGAATAATTCACCCTTGCTTTGTGTCCCTACCCATCACTCTCATGTAGTAGCACCCCAAGCACCTTCAGTGTTTGTACTATGTTCCAAAACAGCATACTGTTTATGGACCCAGGGACCCAAAGAACTCTGTAAGCAGGTATGTCAGAGGAAAGTTGAGTTAGACAAGGTCATCTTCACCTCTGGATATTTGGAACTTTTCTATGTGAACACAGAATGTACACCTGTACAGGCACTACCAAATGCAAGCTTGCTCCAATGTACTGGACCAGTGCATGCTTTCTTGGAACCCAAATAATTTGAGAAATATGGTATTTTCTCAAGTGCCATATTAATTCTTTAAAGATAAGTATATTTGATCACCACATCCAAGACATCATTCAACTCAACTGAGCCCAAACCAAGTAGTGAGCATGAGGAACTGGAGTACATCTTTTCCTAAAATGGTGTTGTTTTGGCTAACTGTAAAGATATGTTTTACATTGACGATCCCTCACTAAAGTGATAGACAAGTGTGTAGGTGTAAATTATATATATAATGTATATTTATGTATACATATGTATATGTATATATGAATTATATAATGTATATGTATAAAATTATATATAATGTATATATATATATATATATATATATATATATATAGAGAGAGAGAGAGAGAGAGAGAGAGAGAGAGAGACTCTTTCAAATGTCGTGGGACGAGTCTTCAAGAACTTTACCAAATACATGAGTATAACTTGAAGAGTTTGCTGATTGGAATGGATATTTCATAGAGTGCTGCAGAAAGATCAAACTTAGACACTACAGTCCTTAGATGCTGTTCGTATAGCAGCTGCTAGCCACATGTGGCTATTTAAGATGAATTCATTAAATATGAACAAAATTAAAGATCTAGTTCCTCAGTCACTCTAGCTACAGCCCAAGTGCTCAGTAGCCACATGTGGTTGGAGGCTGCAATCCTAGCACAGAGAGAGCATGGCCATCTCTGCACAAGTTCTTGTGAACAGCGTTGTTAGAAACCACATCCTTCAACCTCAGATCCTTGACAGGACGCCAGGACAACCCATAATCTCTTCTGTCTTCCATGGAAGATCTTAAGTCATGGACTCTGCCTTTCATCCCCAACAAGACTGTTTGGGAACATTCTAGCACAGCCAATCATAGGACATGAGCAGCCAAAAGCCAGTAGCAAATTGTTAGCTTCCTTCCCAAAAGGCTGATCCATCCGTTTATCTGCTCATATGGTGGTGCTGATGGCATCCTTTCCAGAGGGCTGGTTCATCTGCCTATCCACTCAGTCATACCAAGAATGGGTGCACATCCCAGGGAACTCCGGATGACACAGTGTGGATTCCATGCAGCACCAAGCTGGCAAAGTGATGAAGTCTGTATTTAAGAAGTCATGTAGGTTTCAGCCTCTCATTTTCCTGTGAAGGTCAAAGAGTTTAATCAGCGTAGAGCTGGGAGTCCTAGAGGTCGAAGTAAGGCCATAGAGGACTAATTCCATATGGAATAGAGTTTGTTTCTTCCTTGAAGCTGAGATACCCACATGCACCAGAAAATCGTAAGCCAGTTTCATGACTAATTTTCATGCTAATTGAGAGCATACTGTTCCTCATTGTGAGACACAGTCACTGCTATGATGAGCCTCCAAGGCCGTGCCTTCCTTTAGATTACCAACTTCCCTGCACACTTGTCCCTGGTAATTAAACCTCCTTGATTGTTCTATTACACAAAGATTACATGACAATAAAGCAATCAAACATAACTGATCTGTGTCTCATTTCGAAAGGTGTGAAGAAATGAGAACCAGCAAGGGTGTCAAGTGTGTAAAGACCACACCCATAAGTATATGCCAATCTTTGGCAGATCTGGCACTTAGAAACTCACAGGTTTAAGGCAAACATATGTCAGTTTTATTATTACACCAAGAGAGTTAAACGAAGATGAAAAACACGATGTTTAAAACCACATTTTCAGCACACAGAAATAAATTCCCAGCATTTACATTTTGTAACCCATGGCAATTCTAAAAGCATGTGCCCTATAATTCCTATGTAACCTTTGATGGCCGGTCTACACCTTTCTCTAGAAGTCAAGGGCATAGATTTAGGTTACTGAATTCTTTGACTGATTTCTGCTCTTTTAATCACTTTTCTTATTTAGGTACATGTTCCACTTTTCAGTCTTCAAAGAGCAGACTGTTTGATCGAGAATTACTTGTTAGTTAATGGTTAGACTGGTTAGACTGACCTGTAGTCAGCCCCAGGAGAACCTTGTATGGACTCTGAGTTCAAGCACCTTCCAGTCAAGGTTAACTGTGGGTCTCTGTATCTCTAATGTCCAATGAGATGTCACCAGAGCATGTGCTGAACTAAACTCACCACTTCTCTCATTCTTGATGGGTCTCTTAAAAAATTCAGAATCATATTATACATAGGACAGTGTCTACCACAGTCCACTTTCTATTAAATAATCCATTTACCAACCCTGTAGCCTCTCCTGAGATGGACCTGCCCACATTGCCAGCTGCCAAAACCAAAAAGGAAGACTGTTCCCTTGCTACCAGGAATACTGTGGCTTGGCCCTTGATCATTCTTTATTTTTTGCAGTGTGTGTATATGTGTGTGGTGTGTGAATGCACATATATGTGTTGTGTGTTGCCATACATGTGTGTCTGTGTGTCCTGTGTATGCATTCATGTGGAGGTCGATAATTGGTATCCCCCTCAGTTGGTCTCCACCTTATTATTGAGACAGGGTCTCACACTGAGTGTATAGCTCACCAATTTGGCTAGACTAGTTAGGCAGCAAGCTCTAGGGATCCTCCTGTTTCCACCTCCCCAGCACTAGGGAATTATAGTACATACCATCACACCAGATGTTTTATGTGGTTGCTGGGGATCTAAGCTCAGGTCCTCATGTTTGCTGCAAGCACATTAGCCACTGAGCCATCTCCTTGATCTTTGGTGGTCAGTCTTTCCTCTTCCCTTTGGGTCTACCATGTCACCATGTATCAGAAGAAGGTGACTGTACCTTCCCAACATTAAATGTCTCCTCTTGGGCCTTTTGATCCAGTGCCTTCTTTCTACCTTCCTAACAGCATTGCTAGAAGCTTGCTTAGAAACACAGGCTCGAATATTAACCTCCAGGGTTGAGTCTGAGGCATCAGGTTGTCCAAACAAAACTTCACCTCCATGCAATTTCCACAATGAGAACCTCTGAAACATTCATGGAGAGATTTTTATTTAACCCAGTCCTTGAAGTTCTTTCTCATCTTCTTACCCTTTGTCAGGGAAGGCTGGGTCTCCAGGGCGGTGCTGAGGATAAGAACTGAGTTGAGGGAAGTATCTGCTTTGCCAAGAGCACAAGCCTGCAGTTATAAATACCATGTCGTGCTCTGATAGATGTGTGAAACTTAATCTGAAAGTCTTCTCCTGAGACTTCCCTCCAAGAGCTTAGCGTCACATCGTTCTTATAAATCAAGGACGGAATGGAGGAAGCTCACATTTCCCTAGCATTATTTATCTTACCATTCCCCACAACCTCCCCAGTCCAGCTGCCTATACCCAAGCAAAATTAATTGCTTCCCTACTGTGCTTCACTCCCCAAAGCTCTTAAGCCCTCTTCCACTTAAGGCATCACAGCCAATTGTGGGCTGCAGCTCTCCTCTGGGTGGCCTTTTCCTGAGAACCAGTTGGTGTTTGCTTTAGTTCTGCATCAGCCAGGCCTGGTCCTAGGGTGCTGCTGCCCCAATTAAGGGTCTAGGTTTGAGATATGGATCCTATACCCTGGAATGTGCCTTTTTGAGAGATCTGAACCTGTGGGAGATAGTTTTGGGGCAGCCTGGCCTTTTTAGAATGACACTTCTCTGACACATCTTCCAGAATTATGTTACTACCAACAAATCCATGCAGAACTATCAATAGAAGCCATTGCTCATTAGATACTACCAGTTAACCTTGAAGCTCTGTTATCCTGCAGGTGCCTGTACACACACACACACACACACACACACACACACACACACAGCCCTTTCCCAGTATAATGGTATAGCTCTCTTGTGCTATGGCTTCCAGCTTTTCCAAAACCATAAAAGCAGAGTGTTTTTATAGCAGTATTTCTCAAGTTGGAAATAAAAAGGAACTTGTATGTATCTCCATATAATCCAAAGCATCTTAGAACACTGTCTTTTGCATTAAGGCCATCCAGGTCCCTTCTATCCTCTGACAGTCTGATGCTGGAACTATGGGGCTTTTCTAGAAAGTTTAAAGCATCTTTTCTGGGTGCTTGTGCATAGACTTTTAGAAGAGCTCCTGACTGCCTTCAGGGTCTCCCCACTACCAATCAATCTTCTAGTCTTGCAGCCCCAGAGGCCTTCCTTAAACCCAGACTTTTGTTTCTCTTCCTGATGAAGAAGGTCAGCTCCTATCTTGGTGTGGATGCTGAGCCTATTCATCTACTACCACAGCTCTACTGTGAAAAAAGCTCTTTTTGTTCCAGCTCTACTGAACAATCTGCTCTTCTCCCCAAGACTCCCTAGGTAGATTGCTTCTGCTGGCCCCTCACCTCACAGCTCACTGAATGGGTCAACACCTGGCTTCATCATTTCTTGCTGCTGTGTACAATGCCAGACTATTCAGAGCTCAGTTTTCTCAGCTTCGCAAATGAAGAGTTAACCACAGGATGTCTGAAGAAGAGAAAACAAAACCCCCAGGCAATGTTTTTCACCTTCCAACTCAACCCTCCCTTCCCTTCTACTCATAGGCAAGGACACATGGTGAATTAGCAGAGCTGTGAGTTAGGGTTATTGTCAGTCCATCCACCTGGGAGGCCTTGGAGGTCAAGGTGTGATGGTTTAGTCATCGCTCTATGCCTAGCACAAGTTGCTTTTCAGTGAATATTGCATGAGGGGTTCATTTATTTCCTCACTCACAATCAGTAATGCCTAATTCATGGGCCAGTTACCGCAGGGCAGTATGTTGAAACACATCAGTTAGGAGGTCAGAATGACACAGACTTGAACAGGAGCCTTGTGACCTTAAGCATGTGGTTTTGAATTTTTATCTGGAAAGGATGGCAATATTGCTTAGCCATAACCCTATTCAGAGTTGCTCTGAAGATTTAGTACACTCATGTGAGTTGAGGATTATTAGGTTGTTACAGAGCTCTTGGTGGTGACCCCCTCCTGATCCTGCCCCAGTAAACCATTGAGACATTGGAACTATGGCCTAACTGTTGCTGATCCAGGGTTACCAAGTGACTTTCATGTTTCCAAAGCACTTTTGTTTTTGTTCATCAGTTCTTTCATTAAAAAATAGAAAATGAAGTATCTTTTTGACTGTCCTGGAATAAAGATGAATATAATCCAGGACGGGTTCATTCTTAGATACCTCTGAGTTTCACACGTATTTGCTTCTGATTATAAGAGAATTATATTTAAAGCGTTGTGTCTCAGACAGTGTGCCTGTTGTGAATGGAGAAGTGCCCCATTCCCTACCTCTAAGTCTCAGCTCTCCCCACATTATCTTCTCCAGCCTTGTGTAAGGTGGTTGTGCAAACTTTTCTCTCGGCTTGAAATCTCTCAGACTCTTCCTGTCCCTATGTGCCTCTCAAGTATCACGAGAGCCTGTGCAGACATCATTACCATGGTACAATTGTGGGACCTGTCAGCAGCCTCTGAGTCAGCTGGTCTTGCTCATGGCAGAGACACTACAGGTTGAAGGACTCCAGGGACACTGGTATTGCAGTGAGAAATTGCATCAAGAACTGTGGCTTTGGGAAGCAGCCGTTTCCTTTCCCTCTCCTTTGCTTTGGCTTCCCAGTTCAGACACATTCCTCCTTCCTAAACTCCCCAAGGATTAACAGAATCTGCTTTCCCTG
>PVHP010053552.1:0-10844 GCA_004024765.1 Zapus hudsonius
AATACCCATACACAAGGAACACAGAAGGCTATAGGCAATCTGCACAGTGATTAGGAATTTGCTTACTTTTTAAATTGTGATATAGAGAAACAACTGTCTTTTTTTTCAGATGTGCCATTTGGTGGTGCTAAAGCAGGTGTTAAGATCAATCCCAAGAACTATACAGTAAGTATCAAAGTGGCATTTGTTCATACAGTATCTGTATCTACCATACCATAGAGAATGAATGGTCTTCATTGCTTTCCTCAAGGACTAGAAAAACAAATAGTTAACTCAATAGGTGTGTTGCCTTATAAAGATTATACTTTGGGGCTGGAGAGATGGTTCAGCGGTTAAGGCACTTGCCTCTGGTGCCTAAGGCCCAGGGTTCAATTCCCCAGTACCCACATATGTCAGACCCACAAGGTGGTGGCCCTGGTGCTTGCTCGCTCGCTCGCTCTCTCTCTCGCTTGCTCTCTCTCTATCTCTCTGCTTGAAAATGAATAAATAAAATATTTTTTTTTAAAAAGAAAATGAATAGGGCTGGAGAGATGGCTCAGAGGATAAGGCACTTGCCTCTGGTGCCTAAGGCTCTGGGTTCAATTCCCCAGGACCCACATAAGCCAGACCCACAAGGTGGTGGCCCTGGTGTGTTTTCTCTCTCTCTCTCTCTCTCTCTCTCTCTCTCTCTCTCTCTCTCTCCTTGAAAATGAATAAATAAAATGTTAAAGAAAATGAATAAATAAATATAGATCATACTTTGATATTGTTAGACACTTAATGCTTAATTTTTTTCCTTTTCAAAATATTTTTATTTTATTTTTATTATTGTATTATTTTATCTGCAAATAGAGAGATAGAAGAGTGACACAGAAAGAGCACACCAAGGCTGCTGCAAACAGGCTCTAGACACATGCACTACTGTGCATCTGGCTTTATGTGGATACTAAGGAATTGAACCCTAGGCTTCATGGGCAAACTTCTTGACCAATGAGCCATCTCTCCAGCCCCCATGCTTTAAAATTTTTTTAATATTTTATTTTATTTGCAAGCATAGAGACAGAAGAGGGAGAGAGAATGGGCATGCCAGGGCCTCCAACCACTGCAAACAAACTCCAGATGCATGCGCCACTTTGTGCATCTGGCTTTATGTGGGTACTGGGGAATCGAACTTTGGTCCTTAGGCATTGTAGGCAAGCATCGTAACCACTGAGCCATCTATCCAGCCCCCATGCTTAAAAATTTTGATCTGAAGTTTTCGGTTTTCCAAGGTAAAGTCTCCCTCAGCCCAGGATGACCTGGAATTCACTATGTAGTTCAGGGTGGCCTCAAACTCATGGCAATCCTCCTACCTCTGCCTCCCTTAAAGGTGTACACCACCATGCCCAGCTGATCTAAAGTTTTTGGGGATTTTTGTTTTGTTTTGTTTTGTTTTTTCGAGGTAGGGTCTCACTCTAGCCCAGGCTGACCTCGAATTCTCTATGTAGTCTCAGGGTGGCCTTGAACTCATGGTGATCCTCCTTAAAGGCATGTGCCACCACGCCCCGCCTCCTGATCTAAAGTTTTTATGTAGGGATTTTTTTTTGTTCTAGTGACAGCTAATCCAGTAAAAGTCACACTGTTTATTCTGTTCCAAGTTAGCTAAAACTAGTATATCTGCATAAACATAATAATACATGTGGATTTTTTTCTCTCTCTTTAAAATTCACCTTCTGTCAGGGGAGGGGTTGAAACTGGAACTCAACATATAACCTAACAGGCTGGCCTGAAACTCTTAGCATTCCTCTTCGGAGCTTACAGACATGAGCCACCACACATGTATTGAAATTCACTAACTATGAAAGTATATGCATAACTCATAGGGTCCACATAAATACAGTTTACTAGGCTGGGAAGATGGCTCAGTAGTTAAAGGCACTTACTTACAAAGCCTGCTAGCCCAGGTTCAATTCCTCAGATGCACAAAGCAGTGCAATTGTCTGGAGTTTGTTTGCAGCAATAAGAGGCCCTGGTATGCATCCATACTCTTCCCCCGCCTCCAGCCCCCTCCCCACCTTCCCTCTGCTTGCAAATAAATAAAAATATTGAAAAATCAATCAAATAAAGTTTCCTTCCTTCTCAAAGTCTCATTCTATAGCCTTGGCTGGCCTAGTACTTGCTATAGCCCAGAATGGCCTCAACCTCACAGCAATCCTCATGCCTTAGCCTCTGGAGTGCTGGGATTTTCGGTGTGTATTCTGGATTTATTTCTGTTTTCAGGCAGTCTACCTATGTAGCCTAAGTTGTCCAGGCAGGCCTTGAACTTCTGATCCTTCTTCCTTAACCTCCCAAGTAGCTGTAATTATAGTTAAATGTAGTCTTTTAAGAGAAATGTGAGAAGAAACTAGGATTTGAACTCCAACTGTATCATCTTTTTTTCGTGTGTGTGCATGTATATGTGCACATCTGTAGAGGCCAGAGAACAATCCTCAAGTGTCATTCCTCAGAAAGACTGTCACCTTTTTTGAGATGAAAAAAGGCCTGGAGCTCATCAGTTAAGCTAGCCTGGTTTTTTAGTGAGCCAAAATGATCCACCTCCCAAGCATTAAGATTACTAGCACACAATACCACATCCAGCTTTTACATGGCTACTGGGGATCAAACTCAGGTCCTTGTGCTTGTAAGACAAGCACTTTACACACTGAGCTATCTCCTCAGCCCCAAAATTATCTCTTTGTATTTTTGAGGTAGGAATTCACTATGTAGTCTTAGGTGGCCTCAAACTCACGGAGATCTCCTGCTTCTCCCTCCTGTTTTGCTAGGATTAAAAAATTATCTTCTAACTTTGGTCTTAGGAATTGAACCTAAGGCCTCAAGCATGCTAAGAGTGTGTGTGTGTGTATTTATATATATAATTTATATATTTATAATACATAAGTTATATATTTATATATATATATAAAATGTGTGTGTGCTTCTGCTGAGCTGTGCTACAGCCCTTTAACCAAATTTTTGACCCCTGGTTTTCTTAACTCTATAATGCAAACACCAACCTAGGCACATAATAAGTTCAACATATGAAAATGCCCTTTATAAGACTAGAGATATAACTCAATCAGCAGAATGTTTGCCTTGTACGCACAAAACCCTGGGCTTGATCCCCAACACTACATAAAGCCAAGTGTGATAGTGCTTGCCTGCAATCCTATCCTTTAGGAGATGGAGACAAGATTAGAAGTTCAAGTTCATCTTCAGCTATACCACGCTATTTGGGCTACATGAGACACTGTCTCAAAAAAAATAGAAAATATGATAAAATTCTCTCTCCAATCAATTTTCGTGTCAAAAATGTTTCTCATTGCTGTTTTGCTGATTTTGTTTTCCTTTGCAGGATAATGAATTGGAAAAGATCACAAGGAGGTTTACCATGGAGCTAGCAAAGAAGGGTTTTATAGGTATGTATTATCATGTGGGTCTCTGAAAAAACCTAAAAAATAATTGTGTTAAACACTTGTCTTAATAAAGTGCCTGAATACAATGCCCTTTCTTTTCTAGAATTGGGTTCGATAATAGATAACACAGACATACTTCATTGTGTTTATGACATCTCTGTAGGCAAGTTCAGGTTCTCAAATGTGTGGTACAGACACCAAAAGAAAGAAAGAGATCTCATACCTCTTTTCTTTGCACAGGCATCCTGAGGATTTGGAACAGTATAGTCACCTTGAACATTCTCTTCTGAATTGTGAAAAAGAGCATGGCCATACTTTTGGATGCTAAATTTTTTTTTTTTTTTTTTTTTTTTTTGGTTTTTCGAGGTAGGGTCTCACTCTAGCCCAGGCTGACCTAGAATTCACTATGTAGTCTCAGGGTGGCCTTGAACTCACGGTGATCCTCCTACCTCTGCCTCCCGAGTGCTGGGATTAAAGTCGTGTGCCACCACACCCGGCTTATGTAATTTTTTAATAAGTAAAAAGCAATGTTTTAAGTAATTGTCCTGTTTTTCCTAAAATAATAAGGAATATGATGGTTTTTGGAGCTTGAGGTTTTACATAGGCAGAGCTATTCTGTTAAAGCAGTGGGAGCAGGTTGTGAGATTAATGTACGTACCAGTCAGTGCTCTGAAGAGTCCTTGTATTGTTCTAGGAGTTTTTTTTTTTAATTGTCCATAATGAGTTACATTATTTAGTGGGCAAAAAATGAGTTGTTATCCTCAATTCTCCAATGCCCCCCTCCCCCATCCCCAATCAGCTGGATATCCTCCTCCATGGGTAGTCTGGATCCGTCCTTGTGACAGGGGACCATGGATAGCCTAGTATTCAGCCAGGTTCTCCAAGAATGTTCACCTTCATTTACTTGTTTTACCTTAATGCCTAGTGTTGTTAGATGTTCCTCTGTATCAGATGTAAATATGTGTGGTTTATAAATACTTGTCATTTCCAAGCAATTAAAGTTTTTCTATATTTTTTTTCTTGGTCTAGGAAGTTTCCAGTTCGAATAAAATAAAGTTCTTGACATGCCTCATACAAATACTGCTAGGAATTTGTACAATGAGCACAGGAAAGCATACTAACAGAAGTTAGTAAATTCACTACTTCATTCACAGCTGCAGGAATACATTCTAATTCTGAATGATGAATTGAGACCATGTCTAGCCTGATGTGGCCTTCCTAATTATTTAAATAATCATGTTTCCTCTTAGCCTAAATAAATCTTAATTGTATTTAATATTCCTTTTTTTTCTTGGTTTTTCGAGTATTTAATATTCTTGTGTGGTTCATCATTCTAGAGTGTTTCTAGTTTTGATTTTATAAATCTTGACAAGTATCTTACAGTTTGTTCCAAAGGTTACAGAATGACTCATTGAGGGGCTAGCAGGGTATCTCAGTGGTTAAGGTGCTTGCCTGCAAAGCCTACAAAACCCAATGGCTCATTCAATTCTCCAGTACCTGTATAAAGCCAGATGCACAAAGTGGCACATGCATCAAAGGTTCGTTTGCAGCTGTTGGAGGCCCTGGTGTACCCGTTCTCTCTCTGAGTCTCTCTGCTTGCAAATAAATAAATAAAAATATATTTTTTTAAAAGTGACTTGTTGGGCTGGAGAGATGGCTCAGTGGTTAAGGCACTTGCCTCCAGTGCCTAAGTCCCTGGGTTCAATTCCCCAGGTCCCACATGGGCCAGATTCACAAGGTGGTGGACCTGGCCCTCTCCCTCTCTCTCTGCTTAAAAATGAATGAATAAAATATTTAAAAAAAAAAAATAAATAAAAGTGACTTGTTGGGGGCTGAGAAGATGGCTGAGCAGTTAAAAGTGCTTGTGAGAAGTTATAAAGGTGTTTGCTTACAAAGTCTGTCATCCCAGGTTCGAGTCCCAACCACTCACATAAACCGGACATAAATCATGGTGCAACATCTGATGTTTCGTTTGCAGTAGCAAGAGGCCCTGGCTCACATGCATGCATGAAAATAATTTTTTTTTAATTTTCAATGACTCATTTAAAAAGTGACTCATTGGGAACCCTGAAAGAAAGCAAAACAAGCTGGGTGTGGTGGCGCATGCCTTTAATTCCCGCATTTTTTGGGGGGGAGAGAACTCACACTTGAGTCTGAATGTTTACTCTTTTATATTTTTTGAGTTTAGGATAAGCTTGTCAAATTCGAGTGGTGGGGGCAGCTAAAATTTTATTGAATCTGTAGATATTGCTGTTTTTACTGAGTTAAATCTTCCAGTCCATGAACATGGATGCCTTTCTATTTATTGAGACCTCTTTTTCAGTTTCATATTTTTTAGTATCAGAGGCAACGACATATTTTATTCTTTTTGATATTGCTATATGGGATATTATCTATTGTTTTTTGTTTTAATGATGTCATCCAATCTTGATTTGAATTAGAAAATCTTAGAAACACTATTCTTCTGTGTGAGCTTAGATGGCACCTGTACAAGCTGTAGTCTCCTCCTTATGTTATCTTGCTCATTCCCCTGTCTCCATACATTAAAATTATTCTTTGAGTTCTCACCTTAGGTTCGTGTTCTGTTGGAGGTGTTGCTTTTTTGCACAGGATGGATTTCTGCCTCTGCTTCAGACTTGTTCTTTATTAACTCCTTGAGAATTATATATAATTTAGGCATTACTTGTAATCTGTGCCTCTCCATAGATTTTGTGTGAGTTAGAAAACTAATGAACCTAGTGATACTTTGCAGTTTTGAGTTGGAGAAGCTTCTTGCCTTTAGCATGTCTAGGCTAAAAGTTTTTTGAATGGATATTCTCTTTGTTTTCTTCTGAAACTTGTCAGCATTCACATTCTAATTATATTAGACTGAGTTGGTAAGAAGCAGTTTGTCAGTAAGTATACCTTTCTGATTTTAAAACTATTTACCTAAGACTTGCAATTAAAATTGTATGTGAAACCAGAGCTTATTTAACTCAGTATTGCTTTTTCCAAAAGGATAATACTTTTGTGGGTATCTCTAGAAAGATCCAGTAGAGCCGGGCGTGGTGGCGCACACCTTTAATCCCAGCACTGGGGAGGCAGAGGTAGGAGGATCACCATGAGTTCAAGGCCAACCTGAGACTACAGAGTGAATTCCAGGTCAGCCTGGGCTAGAGTGAGACCCTACCTCGAAAAACCAAAAAAAAAAAAAAAAAAAGATCCAGTAGCAATTTGTCACTTGCATTTTAGAAAAGGAATACGGCTAAGCAAATCTGTACTATCATATAGCTGAGGTATATCCCTCTTAAGGAATGGAAAGTGAAAAGATAGGACAAGTAGAACCTTTGATTGGTGACGAACACAGAGCCTGGCATTAATCTTCCAAGTAGGAATTCTGTATGTGGAGGTTAGACTGTGAAATTACAAAATACAAAGTTAGTGAAAGGGGGAGGTAGAGTTAGATGGGGAGGTAGGTTAGATGAAAGTGTAAAAGTTGAACTTTGACCTCAAAGTTATCTTCTGCCAGTTTGTTCAAAACAAATGACAATGGCCAGCTAGGCGTGGTAGTGCTCGCCTTTAATCCCAGCAGAGGTAGGAGGATTGCCATAAGTTCAAGGCCACCCTGAGACTACATAGTGAATTCCAGGTCAGCCTGGACTACAGCAAGACCCTACCTTGAAAAACAAAAAAAAAAATTACAATGGCCTTCCACATGTGGATGTTTGGGCTCTGGATTGGAGAAAGCACACACACCCCCAAACAAAAGTGTGCTTAATTTGTTTAAAAAGTAACGATTATGACTGGGCATGGTGGTGCATGCTTTTGATCCCCCAACATTCAGAAGGCAGAGAGGTAGGATCACTGTGAGTTCGAGGCCAACCTGGGACTACAGAGCTAGAGTGAGACCCTACCTCAGGGAAAAGAAAAGAGAAGCGGAGGGGAAGGGAGGGGAGGGGAGGGGAAGAGGAGAGGAGAGGAGGAAAAGACTTTTTTAAAAAAGTAAAGAAAAATGACTATGGAACTTAAAAATAGCTTTTAGGAAGAATTGAATTATTTTATGAAGGGATTTCATAATTTGGCCATTTTAAAGTTAAGTTTTCAGAAATAATGAGTTTGTATAATTGAAACAATATGTTCTAGAAAATTGTGACAGTTTTGAAGTCCAAAAGAATACACATTGTTCATATCTTTCCCATGTTATATATGGAAATAGAAGGGAGAGGGAGAAGAGGATAGAAAGAAAGAACTTTATGTAAATAGCCTTATGAAACCTGCCTTTGTCCACATGGTGGATTTGGTGATAACTCCGTTATGAATCATCTTTTTTAATGGTTATATAGAACTTTGTGTAGTTGTACCCTATCTTTCTTAATTGGCATCATCAATAATTATGTTTTTGTCCTTACTGTTTTGAGGGGAGCATTTCTTCCTATTTCTGCCTTTACAGTTGGAGTGCCTATCACTGAACAGTAGCTCGATGCACTCACGGTGTTGCTGTTCCCTGTGAGCCAATGCTTGCTACTCTGTTTAATTTGCTGTGATCTGAGGAATTAAAAGCTATGGCATAGAGCTTTATATATTACAGTAAGCATTGAATAGTTTATTACAGGCTTTAATACACTTGCTTTCCCAGTGTGACTTCCTCCCTTTTTCTACTTGGTGGAAAGGCCTAAGCCAATGAGCATGCAGCATGTGCCATATTCTCTCACATACACTAAGTCATTGACCATAATGCTCCTGCTCATGTTAGGGCTTAATGCTGCATTGTGTCCAGTTGCACTTTCAGAAACTGAGGTTGAGAGACAAAACATTTGCACGTTTGCTTGTGGTCCCACCTTGAACTCACATGGAATGGCTTATATGTACTGTACATACTTCAAGGTATAGTAGAAAGTAAATGCCAGTGGAAGAAATTGTTTATAATACTGTGTGTATGCAAATTTTGTAGTGAAACATGTAATGAGTATTTATGATTTCAGTTAGTTACCTAAATAAGATCTAAAGTTTTCTAGCCACAGAGACTTTGTTCTCTTAGAGACTTGCAATCAGTTTTGTGTTTGTGAAGAGTTTCTTTTAAAAACTGGCACACTGCCCTTTCCCTGTACTCCCAGGTCCTGGCATTGATGTGCCTGCCCCAGACATGAGCACGGGCGAGCGAGAGATGTCCTGGATTGCTGACACCTATGCCAGCACCATAGGGCACTATGTGAGTATGCACTGATCCCTAGGATGCCTGTATTGCTGCCCACAGAAGTAACAGCTCAACTGATTATCTGAAAAGTTGGGTATCACCAAGTTTTCTCCTTTTTCATCATCAACTTGATACTTGGCTTTCTTTTATATCTTCTTAAACTGTACATGTGATGAGCATGGATGAGAACACATAGACCAGGGGAAGGGGTGGGCCAAGTGTGAGGCAGAACAAAGCACCTGATGAAGTCCTGAATTGCACTGGAGAGAAGCAGAGAAGACAGCCTGAAAAGTGACTACTGCCCAAAGAAAGGAGTTTTGTTGTTGTCTGTTGTGTTAATTAGCTATAAGCACAGATTAATTGGTGTGCAATAGAGGCCATCTAAGAGAGATGCAAAGTAGGTGCAAGCAAGAGCCCTTAAGGGAATAAGGAGCCTGGGGCAGGGGCAGAAGGTGTCTTTCAATAATTCTAGTGGAAAGATAGGCTTTGGAGAAAAGGAATGTAGCACTCAGGCATGTTTCCTGAGGTGATGTTGAACAGTGGCTCGGTGGCCTTCTTTGCTTCCTTCACTAGCTCCATGGCCTGGGACTCTTTGTACCTTAGTTTGCTCATATGTAGAGTGACAGTAATGCTGCCAACACATTGTACTGTCAGTAGGATTTGATGAAGAATAATGTAATTAGGAACATTCCACAATCCCTAGCACCAAAAAATAAATGTAATTATTACATCATGTAAATTCCACATGTTCCATGAAATGAACTGGAACAATGTTAGACACTGCCATTCCTAAAACCACTTTTGTATACCATTTTTTTTAAGTTATGGTGTTAATAAGTAGCCTCAAATTCATGGTTATCCTCCAGCCTCAGATTCCTGAGCACTAGGATTCTATGCTTACACCACCAGCCTGGCTCATATATGTCACCTTTAATGTGAAGCTCTGGGTGTGCTTTGCTTTTTTGGAATAGAGCTCTGTACTAAGCAGGACAAGTTAGTAGGCAGTGTATTGTGGCTTGTATCTCATTCACAGTGGTGTCAACACAAGGAGGTTCTGTGAGGCACTGCCACCTAAACTTTGGGCTAGACTGGTACATTCATCCTCTGCTAATAAGAACTCTATAAGCCCAGGCGTAAAGAAGCTGTGAATTTTGTTGCTTATGTGTGGGCGTGAGCCAGAATTCTTTGTCCAGCACTGCGGGCAGTGCTGGGTGGGAAGAGTGTTTCCCCAGCCTCTCTTCTCTAGGACCATTAGGTTTACTGAGGAGCTGAGCAGCTGGCACCAAGCCTGACCTCACACAGTATTTCCTTCCGGCTCCAGCATTTGCATTTTCACTGTTTAGGATCATTTGGTGCCAAGTCTGCAATTCTGTATTCATAGTGTTAATTATTCATTAAAGAAAACTGTGGGAAAAGTCTAATTCTGTAGTGCTTAACTTGACTATCTTATTTTTTTAACTTTCCTTCTTTTTGTTGGTAAATATGGTAACATAATTCTGTTATTGCTGTAAAAATATTTAAGTAGTATGAGTAGAGACCAGAAGACTTAACTCTCCTAGTGAGTAAAATGCTTGCTGCACAAGCAAACTGAGTTTACATCCCTAGGACTTTGGAAAAATGAGCATGGCTGTGTGCTTCTATAATCCCAGAAGTGGGGAAACTAGCCAATCTAGCCTAATCAGTTTCAAAAAATAAGTTTGTTTTTTTTTTTTAAATAAGATGAAAGCAATCTAGTCAAATACCTGACACTCTGGCCTCCACATTTATGTCGCATGAATGCATGCACACACACAAATAATGGGATGGGATGTGTACCCAGCCTTAATTTGCCTTAAATTTTCACAAAAGGGATAATAGTTTCAAGCTGAACTATATCTAGTTTTATTATATTGTTATGTATGAAATATTAAATTACTGAATTGTTTCTCCCATTGAGAGAGTCTACTTCATTAGATTTTCTTGAAACAGGAAGTTGAAAAGGTAAGTGTTGTGGTCAGCTTTCTATTTCTAGTTGCTGCTCAGGAAGAACCCAAGCAAAAGCGGCTTGTGGAGGAATGGGTTTATTTGGCTTACGGACCCGAGGGGAGACTCCATTCTGGCAGGGAAAACGATGGCATGAGCAGAGGGCTGGACATCACCTCTGCCACAGCACTGCAAACAGCGGCAGGAAGGTGTGCCAAATACTAGCAAGGGGAAGCTGGCTTATAACCCCATAAGCCCACCCCCAACAACACAGCTTTTTTTTTTTTTTTGGTTTTCTG